>APFE031222466.1:0-58757 GCA_000404065.3 Pinus taeda
TTCGAGAAGGGCGTAGTTCACCATACAGGGATTGCTGTGATTGTGAACGTTAGGAGCGAGGCAAGCGTTGTGAACAGTGATGACGATGACGAGTTACTTCCTAGTCTTGGAAGTACCTCCCTCGCTAAGAGGGAGTGTTGATTTATGTAGCTTGGGAGGTACTCCAAGCCCTAGGGTTCAAGGTTTGGAGGGCAAAGCACCACAAGGGTCACTTGTGGGCTTGGAACCCAAGTATGGGGTTTTGCACTCAATTGTGTTTGGGGCAATTCTGGAGGCACATTTCTACATGTGATGGCATGAGTCATGTAGGCTTGATGTAAAAATTAACCAATAGATGTGTCTCCTCTTCATCTATTTGTTGGAGCCCCTTTATTGGATATAAATAAAGGGTGAAGACATGTCATTTAGGCATCCAAAAGTGCAAGATAATAGCTCGTTGAAGGTGAAGAAGAACTCGGTCAAGGGAGCAGAAGGTTCTATTGAGGACACAACAAAGAGGCAAGGACAACGAGGCAGTTGGGGATTGTTTTAGGGCTCGTTGAAGGGTATTCGAGCTGCTGTTAGAGGGCCGAGGAGCTGGCTTGAGGGCCGAGTTTCAACAGAAGCCAACACAGGTCTGTGGGGCAACTTTAAGGTGTGGTAGCCCTGTTTTTCTGTGGGCCTTAGGTATAGGAGGATAGCTGTGGTAGGCCGCAGGCCATACCAACTTACAAAGGTGCCTACGCTAGACTGTTTGAGGGTGGAGAAGTAAGGGTTGTCACAGTGTGCCAATGCCCTAACCAAGGACAATGGTACTACAGACTTGGAGCAACATTTATGTCTTGTATTGAGTCAAAGATTGGATTTCTTTTGGATCAGTTTTTCTAGCAGCTTGTTGGTGCCGTGTGGAGGACTTTCTAAGCAGGTGAAGAGTCTTCCTAGGATCAATATTGACAGTGATTGGATTGGGTGCCATTGATTTGATTGGAGGGCAATGTGTTGGCTACCCAAAGTAGCCCTAGAGCAGCATACAAGGAGGACATTGGTTGGTGTGGGATTGGGTGAAGTTTGCAGCCTAATGAGTAACTCTTTGATGGACGAAAAAGGCTACTAGAAGGCAGATTGTAGCTCGGGAATTAGGCCTACCCAGAGAGTTGTCCTTTGAAGGACTAAGAGGCAGCTAGTGGGCAGTACAGGAGCAAAGAATTGAAAGGACAAGATACGACATAGAAAGTGCAACGAAGTTTGTCATTGTATCTTGTATGCCATAGGCTGTTGTATTATTCAGATTTGGTTTAATATAACGAAGACTGGGATTGTACAATTTTGTTAAAAAATGTGTATATTTGTGCATATATCATTTACTGCTTTATGTTTCCACTGTGCAAAGTAGTTTATGGTTGAGATTCTTGGTTTGGTAGCGTTAGTGATTTTAAGACTCTAACCTAGACCCAAGGTCGTGGAAATTCAACACAAAACAAGTAAAAATAGAAGAGAAAATATTTTACCAACTAGGGTGGAATCTTTCACCACTGAAATTGATAGAGGGGAAGGGTTCTTAAAACCCTTAGAGCCTCAGGCTCAAGAAAAAAAATAGAGATATATGATCCAATCTAATGATGCTTCAAATGAATCCAATCTGTTTGAATTTATAGATTTCTTTGAGGGGCTCTCTTTCCTTAATTGACTGAGAAAACTTTACTCCAAGCCCCAACTTTGGGTTTCTTCACCCAGATGCCCGAAAACTTGCCCAACAGAGAAATTTCAAAATTGGGGTTTTTGCCCATTATGGATGGCTATAACCTACGGGTATCAATAGGCTAGTTGTCCCTTAAGTGATTAATTACTTGGGAACATAACAGTCCCCCCTTCCCAACATTGCTTGTCCTCAAGCAATGGCAAGTCCACTAGATCTATGTACTGTATCCATTGGAAAGTACTCTTGGGAATGGCTTGTCTACTTTCTTGTGTTTGCTTGCTCAAGGTTGCCTCTCAAGCAACTAGATGACTTTGAATGTGGACTGTATGGTGCAGATGATGGTTTGGGAGAAGTCAAAGCTCTATCTTGGATCATATTGATTTCCTGCTGCTGAAGTATACTACCACTGCCACTTGCTGAGATACTATCAAGGGAAAATCACCGCAACTGCACAAACCATTTTTTAACTTCATCTCCACCTACTGTAAAAATTGCTTTCTGCCATTCTTGGTTTTCAAGTTCATAAAAGCACCCAATGCATGCAATCACAATAGTCCTTGGTCTGCAACCACCTACATTGGGAGTCCTGTTAGATTTGAGAATCATTTCTGCCATGAGGACTTGTACAACAAACTTATATATACTCAACCCAAATAGAGTAGGAACAGTTAAATTCACTGTTTCATCTAGGGTGGCAGCATGGTCTAGAATCTTCCCAATTTGACTATAATTTAACAACCTCCTTTGTCTAACTGGACTGTTAACTATTGCTTCAAGAGGACTGTAAACTTCCGCAACAGTCAGATTTGGAAGGTCTGTTTGCAACTTCTTAATCTCAGGCCAAGTAATCTTGCAAGCTTGCAAAGATAAAGAGGTCATATTTTTCAATAGCCTGACATGCTGTAGATGAGTATTTGAAACATTCAATGAGACAAGAGCAGTCATTACTGAGATAAATCCTAAGGCACCATCAGTGAGTTGGAAATTTTGTGATAAATTTAATGATGTCATGGAAGTGAGATTTTTGATATTCTTGACCCTTGTGTCTATAATACTTCCACCACACAGCTCCAATGACTGAAGCTTCTTGGAGTATCTTAACAATTTGTGCCATAATATGTAATACGGGCTTAAAAAAATTCCAGATGTGTCAAGCCAACTATACTGTATGAGCAAACAATCCACTGCCTGTAACTTGTCGTGTGTCCAGATTCAGAGCTTTTGGTGTTGTCAACCCATATAGCTTTCGCAACCCAATATCAGTTACTGGGGTGAATGACAGGTTCAAACTTCCCAAATTTCGTAAGCCTACCGAATGCTCGAGTCCATTGTTGCCAACTTCAGAACCTGACAAATCCAAGTTCATCAGAGAAGTAAGCCTTCTCAAATATTCCACTCCCTTGTTTCTAACTCTACAGGAATCCAAATTTAAGTATTCCAAGTTTGTCAAGCCTTTACGATGTACTGGGGCTACATATGTAATATTGTTATAGGCCATGTTCACAGACTTTAAATTCAGAAGTCCTTCAAGCTTTTGGCATGACTTTATGTTGAAACTTGAGATAAATCAAGGCAACAAAACTTGAAATTTTATCCATGCATGCCACAGTCATTGGACAACCATCCATGTTGAGTAAAGAAATATTTTTTAAACCTTTCAAGGAAACAATGCCTGAATCAGCGACTGTACTTTGAGAAATTTGCATCTCCTTCAAGTTTGTAAACCCAATCAGAGACTTGATATCTGAGTTCTTTATACAATTGCACCATCTCATGTTCAATGCTTCTAATTTTGTAAGTCCTTTTAGAGGCACCAATCCACCATGAGTCCCTGTGACATGTTCTAGTTCAACATCAAAAATACGTTGACAATAGTTAAGATTCAGATGCTGCAAATTTAGACAATTTTGCAATAGTGAAAGTCCTAAATCTATCACCTCTGAACTAGAAATATCAACTGAACTAGAAATGTCAACTGCCAGGAGAGACAATCCCTGTGTTGCAAGAATTTCAAGCCAATTATCTTCCACACCAGGGTATTCTTCCAAAAAAACATCCTGAAGATTACAGTCTTGAAATGCTTGGAGTGAAGTTCTTGTGAGAACTTCACTCCAACCAACTCATTAAAAAATCCTGACTCATATCTCTAGGAAGCATACTAAAAGAGTCATATCTGCCAATACTCCTGCAGATTTTTCGAATGGATAGCTCTAGAAGAGAAGGAGCTTTCCCATGTTCCTTGCCAATGTCCACTGCTATACACGGGCTTATTGGCCATCTAAGGCTGATACTTCTACTAGGCCTCCCTGAACCGCCTTGTTGGAGGTTTTCCACACTGCCTTGTTTTCTTCTTCTTGAACAAGCTCCACTCATGAAGTCTAAGTGAACATTCTCTTGCAAGTGTTTTCTCCCTTTTTCTTGAAATAGATCTAGTGAGAGATTGTTAACACAATGCACCATACCGTGCTTATCGTGAGTGTGCATGGCTTCCTGTAAGTTGCCATCCAACTGAGTAGTCTCAGGAAGATATTCTTTATTTCCTGATGCGTTGTTCTTTATTTCTCTATTTCCAGCTTCAGTTAACACAATTCACAAACCTGTCCTTCAAGGCCAGTGAAAGTAGACACTGGGCATTCTTTCTCCTCCTTTCTAGTTTTTCTTTATTTAATTCCATAAATTTTCCAGTGTTCTCAAGCCTGCTGGGAGAGTTTCAGCGAATGCTTTGCGTATGCGTTAGCCGATGATTGTATGCAGGCACTGAAAAAACCATGCCACCATCTCCAGCAGGTAGACTAGAGGCTTGCTGACCATGTCCTGTACCTTCATCATATTTAGTGTTTGAAGCAAGTGTTTGCAAATCATCATCATGCGTTCCTTTTTCTTTTATTAGATCCTTGTGACCACTTGTCTGCTTCTTGTAGAGCCATGACCAAACATGGGAGCGTTCCTTTGTCGTTGGGTTGTGTTCAAGGTGAAACCCAGTAGATGGAGGATTTGTCATCATGTTATCAGAGGAGGTATTAATTCTCTGTTTTACATTCTTGGGCTTATCATTAGTTTTGCCTTCCCAAAAGTTGTTCCATTTCATTAAATCTGCTTTCTGTTGTGTGCCCAACTCCTCTAATTTTGTAAAAGCCACTTTGTTCCAGTATTGCAATTTCTTCATAGTTTCTTCGCGTTGTTTTCCAATGTCCTCCAAGATTTTGCTTGCTTCCCCCAAAACTCTGCATACTTCTCCCAAAAATTTTCTTCCAGTGGTTCCATTTTTCAATTTTTCAAATAGCATCCAGGCTGGCAGAACTTCTGCTCTAATACCAGTCTAGTAGACTAGGGCAATTTGGTCTAGGGTTTACAGATTTTTTTTGTTTTTTTTAATACATTGCTCAAATTCAATATATTCTTTGAATAGTCAAGTTGCCTTCCAATGATATAATGAACACTGTGTAATCAATAATATAAAATTTCAGCTTTGCGAGACAAAAATTATCCCGATACTCATGTATAGATTCCTGAGCAACAGAACTGGATGCCCTACCTAGTTTCTACAACTAAAATAACTGTGGCTATGATACCACTGTAATAAAACAGGGCTGTAACATGCTAGGGTAATTTTCCCCTAGGTTTTCTTTAGGCAACTAGGGTTTTCAATAAAATTTCTTCTGGTACCACCATTTATTCAATACAAATATCATAACCTTCAATAAACAATATTGATTTTCTCAACAACTTAATAAGACCAAACATTATAATTTAACAAACCAGCAGATCCATAAACAATTAATCTAGATTCAAATATTATAATTCCAAATTAATCATAGCAAATCCGATAGTGCAAGAAATCCTAACCACAAATTCGAAATTACTCTAGCTTATTCTGCAGATTTGTAGATCCTATGCGACTTCTGGAAGAAAGCCCAGATGCACTCCTTTCCACCTTCAAACTGTCCTTGGCATATGACGGGAATCAGGGAGTGTTTCTCAAAATATAGAGAAGAGAAGATGAAATTTCAGATCACCATGGGGAACAAGGCAAAGTGTACTCTAGTAGGAAAGGGTACCATAGTTTTTCAGACAGAATCGGGAGAGCGGTTCCGTGCCACAAATGTGCTGCATGTACCAGGATTGGGGATGAACTTACATTCTGTGTCACAACTACAAGGCAAGGGCTATGACATCTACTTCATCAAGGAAAAGGTATACGTCAAACACCAGAGCTGGAAAAATAAAGTGCAGATCAGGATCTAAAGTAATCGGTTGTATAGATTATAACTAGAATCACCAATGGCACTAATAGGCAGTCATGGGGACAAGGACTTGAATGAACTATGGCACAGAAGGATGGGTCACTTGCACCATGGAGCTCTGAAAATTCTAAGGAGCACTGTAACAAGAGTTTCAAATCTGAGTACAGAACGAGATGATGTATGTAGGGGATGTGCTCTAGGAAAGTATGCCAAGGCGGCATTTCCTAGGAGCAAACATAGGGCTAAGAGTGTACTAGGCTTGATACACTTAGATATCTGTGGACTTATGTCTGTCAAAGCTCTTAGCGGTGCCGAGTATTTCCTTACCTTCATTGGTGACCACTCGATAAAAACTTGGATTTATTTTTTGAAAACCAAGGATGAGGTTTTCTGTCGATTCAAGGAGTTCAAGACTCTGGTGGAGAATCTGACTAGAAAGAAAAAAACGTCTTGCGCTCAGGTAATGGTGGAGAGTATGTCGATAAGGACTTCATTGATTATTGCGCTAAAGAGGGCATCAGAAGAGAGTGGACAACTCCCTACAATCCGGAGCATAATGGGGTGGCAGAAAGGAAAAACAGGACTATTATAGAAGCAACTAGGGCCATGCTGTATGATCAGGATATGCCAAAATTCCTGTGGGAGAAAGCATGCAACACAGTTGTCTACATTCAGAACAGGACTCCTCATCGGGCATTGGGCAAGGTTACTCCAGAGAAAGTCTTCACTAGGAAGATGCCTGAAGTCAATCATTTCAGGATATTTGGGAGTTTAGCATATTGCCGCATACCCGAAGAAAAGATGAAGAAGTTGGATTAGACTGCAGAAAAGGGATATCATGTGGGATATAGCGAGAACGCTAAGGCATACAGAATCTATCTTCCAGGGAGCAGGAAGGTAGTAGTACGATAAGATGTAAAGTTCATGGAGGGTAGAGCTTTCAGAAGATCTCACAAAATGCCTTTCGAGGATCAGTCAAAAGAGGATCCGTTGGTCATGCCTCTTCAACCAATGGAAGTGAAGAATTCTTCCTCAGGTCAGGAAGATTCTGAGGATGAGGAGGAGGAGCGAACATAAGCACTTGCCGGCAAAGGAAGAACTAGTAGGGAACTTCGTCAAATTCTGTGTGATGCACAGAACTTCATTAGTGAGCCACGAAACAGTAAGAGGGAGCAAAAATAGCCAGACAAATATCAGGCGTTAGTAGCTCAGGATGGAGAGCCTGCCAGTTTCAAGAAGGCAACTCAGCATCAGATCTGGCTAGATGTGATGGTAGAGGAATATAACTCCATAATGGTGAACGATGTTTGGGAGGTGGTGTCAAGGCCTCAAGACAGATCTGTGATAGGTTCAAGATGGATCTACAAGATCAAATATGATGTGGACGACAATGTTGAGAAATACAAGGCCAGGTTTGTGGCTAAGGGGTATGCTCAACAGGAAGGGATTGACTATGAGGAAACCTTTGCCCCGGTAGCCAGGTATACATCTTATTAGGATTGTGATATCTCTTGCAGCTCAGATGGGATGGGAGATCCATCAGATGGATGTCAAGATGACATTTCTGGACGGGGTAATAGAAGAAGAGGTATACATTGAACAACTAGAGGGCTTTGAAACTCATGAGAAGAAGTCCCATGTATGCAGACTGAAGAAAGCCTTGTATGGGCTGAAGCAGGCACTGAGAGCGTGGTATGGTCGAACAGATTGCTACTTGCAGAAGATGGGGTTTGTCAAGAGTGACACGGATCCAAATCTCTACTATTTGGTCGTAGAGAACGAGCCACTTATCTTAGTATTATATGTGGATGATCTCTTTCTGACATGATCATCTAGACTCATTGAGGATTGCAAGAAGAATCTAGCCACAAAGTTCGATATGAAGGATCTGGGACGAATGCACTACTTCCTAGGGTTGGAAGTTTAGCAGCGGGAAGGAGAAATCTTCCTTGGGCAAGGGAGGTATGCTATAGAAATCCTGAAAAGGTTTGGGATGGCAAACTGTAGACCTATGGCTATGCCAATGATCATCAACTGGAAGAAGATTGATGCATCAGAAGCAAGGATGTCGATCCCACCCTATACTGGCAGCTCATAGGGGCTCTGATGTATCTTGTCAATACCAGGCCAGATATTTGCTACGCTATCAACACCCTCAGTTAGTTCATGGTGGAACCAAAGAGGGCACACTAGGCAGCAACCAAACACGTTCTCAGGTATTTACAGGGAATAGTTGATTATGGGCCCTTATACACCAAGGGGAAGGATATAAGGTTGAGTGGATTTATTGATGCAGATTAGGCAGGAAGTTCAGTGGATTGGAAAAGTACCTCTAGGTACTGTTTCAACATTGGATCAGGAATGACCTCCTGGTGCAATAGGAAACAGAAGTCCGTGGCTCTGAGCTCATCTAAGGCAGAATATATGGCAGCAAACACAACTTCGTGTGAGGCCATATGGCTTAGAAAATTGCTGGTGAACCTATTCAAAAGAAATATGGAGGTGACCAGGATCATGTGTGATAATCAAAGTTACATCAAACTCTCTGAGAATCCAGTGTTTCATGATAGGTGGAAGAATATTGATATTTGGTGTCACTTTGTCAGAGACTGTGTCCAATGAGGAGTTGTATAATTGAGTTACACTCCTACAGGAGAACAGGTGGCAAATATCCTCACTAAGGTCCTTGGAAAGTCAAAATTTGACTACTTCAGGGAAAAGATGGGGATGTTAAAGAACCCCTTTCAGAAGTAGAAATGAGTGTGTTAGCAGCATGAATGACGAGGGAGTTGTGCAAATGCAGTGTTGGAGAAAGGACCAACAACAACACAAATGCAGAGGGAGTTGCAGTGCGGATGCAGTGTTGGGAGAAAGGACCATGGATGCAGAGGGAGTTGTTGTACAGATGCAACAGTGGTAGTAGCCGAGTCATGGGCAGCGGTACAGGATGCAACAGTGTAGAGGATGCTGGGCAGGGAGGCTTAGCAGCAGCATAGGGACCGATGCCGGATGATCAGGGTGATACTCAGTGAGGAGTATTACTAAAGCACAGTCCTCGCTAAGAAGGGGTGTTGATTTGGGGTAGCATTGGATGTGCTTTAGCCACGAAAATTGGTGAAGAGGCTAAAGCACATGAGATATCCAATACCCAGAAAGGGTTTGGGTAGATTTTAAACAGTTTGGGAGATATTAAAGTAATTAATATTTTTAATGGAGTCCCTAAGTCTAAACTTAGGGAAAATAAAATATTAATGTGTATTAATGGTCCAAAAGTCATGGATCAAGCCAGATCTAATCTTAGCCATTGATTAGGGACTTAATCTCGGCCGATGATTCGTCAACGAGAAAAGTATAAGAGGAGGCTTGAGGGTCACTTGGAGAATACACTGAGGGAGACCAATCAGTTCAATTTCTAGAGTGGGGTTAGTTGAGAAATTGAACCAGTGGTCTAGAGAGCAGTCAGGAGGCAGCAAGTATGGAACAGAGAGACGGGAGATCAGCGTAGAGACAGAAAAGGCAGACACAGGGCTAGAGGAAGCCATGCAGAGGCAGCAGAGACTGCACAGAGCCAACAGGGCCTCCGTCATCCACGCAGAGCTTCAGGCTCAAGAAAAAAACAGAGATATATGATCCAATCCAATGATGCTTCAAATAAATCCAATCTTTTTGAATTTATAGATTTCTTTGAGGGACTCTCTTTTCTTAATTGATTGAGTAAACTTTACTCCAAGCCCCAACTTTGGGTTTCTTCGCCCAACTGCCCCAAAACTTGCCCAACATAGGGAAATTTGGGGTTGTTCCCCTTTATGGAGGACTATAGCCCTATGGGAATCGATAAGCTAGTTCATCCCTTAAGTGATTAATTACTTGGGAACATTACATTTAGGGAAATTAAGGGGTTTTTGGAATCATATATATTATATATATTAATATATATTATATAAATAAATAAAAAATTCAAATTCAAAGTCAATAATGAAATACATTGATTCATACGTCATAAATGATTCAATGAAATAGAAATAGTAAAATATTGTATACATTGATTTAAGTTCATCATTCATTATTTTAAAATCCACGTAGATTTAAATTCATGATTCATGATTCTAGAATATGATTAGTACTAAGTGTTGACCACTGAAGTGTACCCAATTTTTTTTCAAGACTCCATGCCCGAGGATGTATTAGAGGCTTCATGTACCATTAAAGTTCACTATATCATCAGAGTTTTTCAACTCTACTTCTTCTCATCTTCTTTTGTTGTACTCATATTCCACAAGCGCTATGGGGGTGATGTAAAGTGATGCTAGTATGACGAGTTGAGTCATGTAACAGACCTAGGTAACTTGAGACTTTGTCATCAAGTGAGTTTACTCTGGGAGTTTTTTTTTTTTTTTTGTTTATTCACTTGGTTAATTATTAGGTGCTTACGCGAACTTAATAATTAATTGAGTTTTTTTACTCCAAGCATAACCCCAAAGCCAGAGTGCGGCTTGATGATGAGGCCTTGGGTGAATTCTAGTGTCTAATGTCATTGCGTATTACCATACTAGATCACTTGTAAAATTTCATGGAATTTGATTAGGTCTAGTTTTTTTTTTTTTTTTTTTGGGTTGTAATTTAAAATTTAAAATTTTATTTTAAATTTACCGCAAGGCAGAAATTTGAATAAAGTATGAATGTAAAATGTAAGAAGTGATGTCTAGAGAAGTTGTATGGGGTATGTGTGCTCAAAATTACAACTCTCACCGACAAATTTCTACTATGACACACTAAGGGGTAAAATATAAGTTCTAGACCATCTAAACCCACTTTTCTTAAGTTTTGTGGAATGTAAAACTTCCGGATAAACAGAAATATATATATAGAAATAATATATTAATAAAAGAATAGACAGATCATGATGATTTACAATGGGTTGCCTGGCTTATATATCGCCATGGCACCCTTTAGGAAAAGATCGTGCATTTTCGTCTAACTAAACCTAAATTAAATAATAAACCTAAAATTAATTAATTTTTTACATAACATTGCCTTCCTCTCGAAAGAATGCTTTGTCCTCAAAGCATAAGTAACGACGGATGTTGTTGAAGAATGATTCATTCTCCCAGAAGCGTCTTCTTCGGGTACGTCCTTCCACTTGATCAGATATTCTAAGATGATCAAAGTCGCACATTCTAAAAGGTCTTGGATTAATCTCTCAAGTTTCGTTTTTTGGTGATGTGGATATCGGTATGGCTTTTTCATAGGTCGGTCTTGAAATACTTTTCCATGCTTCTGAATTAGATCTTGCATCTCTGGTGACTCTTCTTTGGTCATATTTGCAGATAACATTTCTAATTGATGAACATTGTACTGCATAAGTAGGTGCTCTTCTTAGACTCAGCTTCATCATCTGAGATATGACACAACATGATTTCTGGTGATTGAATCCATGTAGTTTGTACTTCGACCTCCCCATTTGATTTTATAAATGGTAATTGATGGTGGCGGCATAAGTCCTAAGTTGAGCCATTGAATCCCCTAAGACTACATCTATCCCCTAATGGTACCGTGAAGAACGGGGACTCTAATTTAAAGTCTTGAATCTGCAAATTGACTTTATGACATTTCCCTACCTTTTCAATCTTCTTACCATTAGCTATCATCACTTTCATGTTTGGTAAGGGAAATGAAAATATATTGAGTTACTTGGCCACAGTCGTATCTAGAAAATTGTGTGTGCTTCCAGAGTCGATGAGAACCACTACGTTGTTCTTATTTATGTGTCCTTTTAACTTCAAGGTTTGAGGTTGTGATATACCTGTCATGGCTGATAATGACACTTGCGGAGTACTTCCGTCATCTAATTCTGGTGAGAATTCTAGGGCGTCTTCTGTGTCTTCTATGTCATAATCTTCACTGTTTGAGTCATTGGTTGCTTCACAATTGTATAGGTTCTTTGGTTCTTTTCCTTTAGCACATCTATGTTTGGGGTCCCATTTCTCACCACAACGTTTACATTTACCCTCTTTTATCCTTTGCCTTTCCACATTAGATTTTTCATCTTCACAACGATGTGGTGGAACATATCTTGTATTATTTGAGTCCACATACTGGGGTATCCTTCGTCTTGCATAAGCTTTCTCCGCTGTTGACCAAAATATTGGTTCAGATTTCTTTTCCGCTGTTTTTGCTTTTCGTCTCGCTACTTCTATAGATGTAATGTCATGCATCTCAAGTTCTGCTTGTAAATGGGATTTCAGTCCTGAGACGTATGATTGAATCAAACGAGATTCTGATAACCCTGGTACTCGTGTTACTAAGGTCTCCCATTCTTGAGTGTATTCATCGACACTTCCTTTTTGTCGTAGTTTGATGAGTTTGAAAAGAATTCTTCTTCCTTTACACCTTGGAATCTTTTGAAGAATGCATCTTTAAATTTTCTCCAGCTAATGACGTGTGTTGTTTTTTTCCACCACATATACCAGTTATATGCTTCTCCCTCCATTTTCATGGATGCATGTTTGAGTTTTTCGTCATCATCAGTGATGTCATATATCTCAAAGTATTCTTCTGCTTTATTTATCCATGTAACATTGTTTTTTTCATTCCCATCAAATTTAGGCATTTCAACCTTTACCCTCTTTTGGTATGTGGCTAATGGTTGAAAAAAAAAAGGGTGTTGCTTATTAAGGGTATCCCAAAGTTGCTTGTTTGTAAAGGCAGTGTTGCTTCTTGGTGGGGTGTTGCTGATTTTTTTGGGGATTCAACTTTGTCATGAGAGTCTGTGGACTTAGTTGAATATGACGAAATGTTTTCTTGATTCTCTTCACCTTCTTTTAGTAGTTGTACACCCTCTTGATTCTCTTCACCTTCTTTTAGTAGTTGTTCGGGTGTACAATTTGACCTTTTACACAGACTTGTCAGCATTGTTAGGACCTCTTTGATCCCTGCTTCTGTCTGGGCATGGTAATTTTCCATCTTTATTTCTATTTGATTCGTCGTATCTTGAAGATTTTTGATTTTGTCCACTTGCTCCCCAAGCTTGCTCTCGACTTCATTTACTCTTTTACTGACCTCGTCGTGGTTGTTATTTATCTTTTGCTCTGCACCAACAACCTTTTTGAAAATCTGCCATGGTCATTTCGACATTGAGCGGGTTTGCGGGGTGGTGTAGTTATCTGCCAGTTTTAAGGGTTCTCCCTCTCTATATTTTTTTTTCTAAATAATTTTAACTATAACTTTTATAATTACTTAACTTATAATATATAATATATATATAATAGTTTTTAATTAATTAAATAATTTAATTAATTAAATTAACCTTTATATATTAAATATATAAATAAAACTTATACTAAATTAAATTAAAGTTATATGTATAAATTTATAAATATATTATATAACTATATAATTTATTATTAATTATATATATAAATAAATAAAAACCGTTAAATAATAACTATAATATAAGTTAATTAAGTATTATAATTAATTATATATAAATTTACGATTAAAATAAATTATAATAAAATATATATTATATTATAATATATATATTTATATTGTAAGTTATATATATATATATACACTATATATGAATTTTTTACGATATGGTTAGTCACGATTCCGTTGAACCGTCACATACGATTTCGACGGAGCGTATAGCACGGCAGGCCAGGAATAGAAGAGCGGATATCCACCGCAAGCCAGGAATAGAACAACGGATATCCAAGACCGCGTAAATGAATAGTCACGTCGTTTTGGTTGGTCACCTTTCGTCTGACCGTTCAAGGGTAAAACTCCAGCACCGCAGACAGACCTTTTGACTTTGTCCCAAACTTGGACGCAGTTCTAGCTGTAGTTCCACCACACTCAATGCCCGCAGAGATTTTCCACGTAGCAGGTTATGCAGCAATTCCGTAGAAGAAAACGATGATGTTTCACCGTTCCAAAAAAATAAACTTCCGGTGATTCACAGTAGTCGGATAGCGGACGGCGGTGGGTAGCGGAAGTTTATTTTAATGAGGGTAAGCGGACAGTGGAGTAGCGGAAGCAGGACGACAGGGTAGCAGACCAGTGTGCAGGCGTATGGTCAGCATCGTGCAGGCGTATAGAAGTCGTGCCTGCATATAGAAGCAGCGAATAGGGACGGAGTCGTGCAGGCGTATAGAAGCAGCGAACAGGTGTTGGACAGAAGAGATGTGGAAGGGTAGGTGACGGGGAGATGGTGGTGAAATACCAGCGTAACAGGGAACGAAGACAACGATGGTTAGAGCAACAGGGAACCAAGGAGCGATCGGCTCTGATACCAATGGAATGTAAAACTTCCGGATAAACAGAAATATATATATAGAAATAATTTATTAATAAAAGAATAGACAGATCATGATGATTTACAATGGGTTGCCTGGCTTATATACCGCCATGGCACCCTTTAGGAAAGGGCATGATCTTATGATCGTGCCCTTTCGTCTAACTAAACCTAAATTAAATAATAAACCTAAAATTAATTAATTTTTTACATAACATTTTGTGGAAAATGTGGCAATAATTTAGCCCAACAATTAAATAAATGGAGAAAAATAAATATCCACATGCTCAAATGATGTGGAAAGGAGGTGGAAATTCATCTAAAAGTCAAGGTTGAGTTACCAAGTGACATAGACTCCACATAAGCCACAATTCAAACAAATCGATTTTTTTGTGGAGAAGACAATGAGTTCCAGTGACAAGATCCACGATTTGAGGAAATTAACTCGAGCTTCAAGGAGATATCATGAGTTGACTTGAGATCGGATTAGAGTTTACTTGAGTAAGGTGGAGAGTGGGTTGCTACCACTCTACTTCATTCTCCCACATGTCCTCTCATCTAATTCGAGCTCCCTCATCAAGGACTGCATGGGCCTCTAAGGAATAAATCAAGTTGCCATTTGGGAAATTCAAATTTTCATGAAGGGAAGCATTGGGATTATCACCTATTCGTCTTGGGATTGTCATTATCTGCCTTGGGATTGGATCCCAAGTTTCTATATAATAGAGCTATGGGCTCTCACTATGTAATGATTGTTGCTAGCTATTGTGCTTGCGGAAACGATTTTACCTTGTACACTTTCATAAATATCAATAAGGCTTTGGGGTTTCATTCATGAGGTGTTCCGCCTTTGGGAGTGTAATGAATTGTTGATCATTGGTATTAGTATAATTCCTTTTACTCATGCTTTGATCTAAATTGTTTCTATATGCTCTTGTAGATTTGTTAGTGTAGAGCTATCTTGCATTAACATTTGATTTAGAAGTATGCTCTAGGTTAGAATGTTATAATTGGTTTCAAATAAATTTCTAGAGTTTCTTATCATTGTTTATTGCTAAATCTATATGGAACTAATTCTTGATTGAAGTTTTGTAGAGGGAACATCTTGTTGGGATCAAAGAATCAAACGTGAGAGGAAGTCTTTGGAGAAACCAATCCACTCTTGATACATTCTCAAGGAGCTATCATTTGTTCTTTGAGCCTTCATAATCTTTTCTTACAAAGCAGTTTTGCAAGGGTTTCGGGACATAGCTTGTACACAAGCCAAAAACTTTTAAATTTAAATCACTTTTACTAAACATTATACTCCAATTGCTTTCATTTGCTATCTAAGAGCTTAAAATGGCTAATCAGAGAGGAGAGTTTACTCACACTCTTTAGCTTAGTCCTTTGTAAATTATAATTGTACATATACCCTTTATCTAGCTGATTTTTGCCCACTAATATTTTTCTTGTTTTGCAGCCCATATTTGGAGAATTTGATAACTCATTTGGAGCAGATTTTTGAGAGACATTTTCTACAAACTCATAACAAGTGTTTATAGGATCCATTGGCGCATGATTGGATCATTTCCCAAGGAGATCATGAGCATTTGGAGTCCCTCATTGTCTGCAAGGCCAAGTTCATTTGAGAGTTGTACATAAAGCTAGGTCGTGGGCCTCTTAAGGTTGTCTTTCCCCTTGTAATTTTCAGATTTTGAGGAGGTCTCATTAGCTACTTTGGTTGTCGAATTTTAACATTGTACAAGAAGGAGAATCTAGCTCCTATAGTTCCGATTGTGTAAAAGTTTCTCTTTCATCTTTTAGGTAGCCTTTTAAGGCTGCCTCCTCATTGTAATATCTCTAATAAAATAATCTTCTTGGGCTTGAGGGAGCTTGGGATTCAACCCATGGTTTTCAACCTCCTCATTTAGAAGGAGTATTCTTGTGGATGGATTGATTTGCATTCTTAACTTTCACAATTTAGTTTTCTCTTACACGCACTTTCCATTTCCTAATACTCATTCATACATGGTAAATTTTGGGAATTAACCTATGTTGCACGAGTTTTTGGAACTTTGGAATGTTGGGAACTTGGGTACGGGTGTCTAGAACGGCTAGAGGTTTCCCCAAAATTTCTAGGAAATGACAAATTGGGAGTGGTAATATTATATAATAAAATACGACTAATTGGGAGCGGTAATATATCTATATATATATATATATATATATATATTTAATTATATAATTTTATAATAATATATAATATTCAAATATTAAAATCAATTTTAATTCATTATATGAATATCAAATTCAAAAATGTAAATGATTCAAGAGACACTTTTGAATTTAAGAAACATAGTGAAAATCAAAGAAGTCATCATATTAATATTCATATTGCTAGCATGCCCAATGTAGTACATAGTAAAAAAAATGACAAATGCCCAAAGTGGCAAAGTAATACATGGCCCAAAAATGCGCAAGGCTAAAACATAACATTAAATACTAAAGTTGAAGATGATCATAAAGTGCAATCTTCATCTTCAAGACTATCCATATAACCTTGAGCCTTGCTAGGCACTCCAATTCATGCCTGTAGGTTTCAAAAACCTCTTCCTTGAGTATATCTTATAGATTGCTAAAGAGGGATGGTGGTTGCAAATGTACATTTGTGCATATTGTAATCCAAGATATTTTGCCGATGTCTTTGAGGACATTAATCAAGGCATGTACACAACAAAGAATCCAAAAGATATGCCTATATTGACTTTGAACCTTCAAACCCGCTGCTTTGCAAACAGGCGTTGTGTCTGTGATTACATATACTACATTTGAAGGACCAAGCTCATCAATTGCTTCTTTCAATACTTCAAACATGAAGGTAGCATCTTTTAGTTTCCCACTACAATCAACTGTCCTTAAAAAATAGGGCCCAGATGGAGATTTAACAATAATATTCAACAATGGCCTTTGTTGAATGTCTGTCCAACCATCCATAACTATTGAACATCCTGAATAAATCTAAGATTGTTTAAGGGGGTCCATAAGCCCCTACGTTCTTGTCACCCCTTTATCTAACAATGATGTCCTCATTTTGTTGTTATTTGGAGGTGCATATCTTGGCCCAACAACTATGATTTTTCGCACCATTTCTTTGTAATGTGGAGAACAGGTAGCATTAAATGAAATTCCATTTGCCATAAAAAATCAGCAATAGCATCACCAAACTCATCCCTATGTACTACATTGTATATTTTAGAAAATTGTTCCTGAGAAAAACTAGCGGGACTCGACCCCCCCACAGACTCAAATTGGTTTGATACATTTTGATTAACTGAATCTTCCATATCATGGGAGGAAGATCTAGATACTTTAAAATTACAATCATTGTCCAAGTTCATTACATTGGATCCTAGGGAAGCCATTTGAAGCTTTGTCAACCATATCCTTTTCAAAATAGTGCATGTACAATCCTTTACACCATCACTAGATAGGGATAGAAGATTTTGTCACACCCTAATGTAGCTTCCTTTAAACACATGGTTACACAATGTGCACATCCATTCTTCACAACCACCACTATTCTTTTTCTTGTTTTTAGTAATCTTCTTCACAAACTTTAGCAAGGGTTTCTTGGGGTTTGTGCTTTGTTGGACTTGACCATTT
Source organism: Pinus taeda (assembly GCA_000404065.3). Lineage (NCBI taxonomy): Eukaryota > Viridiplantae > Streptophyta > Pinopsida > Pinales > Pinaceae > Pinus > Pinus taeda. The sequence continues at coordinate 17,864 of APFE031222466.1, forward strand.
GGAATTGGAGGAAGAGAAGATTTTTTATATCTACTTGTTGGTATTGAACTACCACCCTCCATGATGTCCCTGATTAATACAAGAGACAGAAAAACACATTATAAACAAAATGTACAATGAAAAATCAAAAAATAACTTGTACCTACATACAAAAATATAAATGTACCTATCAAGTTCTGCCTATGAATCAAAATTTGAACCAACAATAAGGCTTAACAAAAAAAAAAAACACTCACTAAGGTTTACATTTCTACCTATGTGGATAATAACTACTATCTGTGGATAATACCAATAAAACAAAATAGAAATTTTTTGATGTTTTGCATTTAGTTATAAAAGAGAAGTGTTGACAAAAAAAAATAATGAAATAAATTAGCATAAACTAATCTTTTCTCTTATATTTAAGTGGTTAAGGGCTTACACCCAAGTACTTTTTATTTCTTTCCATACTTACTAGGAACAACTATGTAAGTTAATTTTGCACCATTTTTAATATATCTATGACAACGTATCAATGAGATGAGAAGAAGTCCAAGGCAATAGAAAAATAGATTGAGCATTTTTTTATTAGATCTTCAATATGAGGTCCCATGAGTCACTATGCCAAGGTTCCATATTGTTAATTTTTACTCCCATTTTCTTTTGCACATCACAAAAGGCCTTAGGGAATTGCTTCAATATGAGGTCCCATGAGTCACTGTGCCAAGGTTCTATATTGTTAATTTTTACTCCCATTTTCTTTTGCACATCACCAAAGGCCTTAGAGAATTGCAATTTGCAAATTTAATTGCTTCTTGTATTTTAATATTTAACTTAATTACATTGTAGACTATTTTGAAATTTGATGTATCGAAGCGAAATTGAAAATAAAAATGAAGTTGAATACTTGAATTTTCTTTATTATTAAAAATGTACCATCTAAATAAAAATAGCTATCCAAGTTATTTATAAATAAATAAATCAAATTGAAAATAAAAATGAGTTAAATACTTGAATTTTCTTTATTACTAAAAATCTACCATCTAAATAAAAATAGCTATCCAAGTTAAAAAGCCTTTGGGAATTGCAATTTGCAAATTTAATTACTTCTTGTATTTTAATATTTAACTTAATTATATTGCAGAGTATTTTGAAATTTGATGTGTAGAAGCGAAATTGAAAATAAAAAATGAAGTTAAATACTTGAAGTTTCTTTATTATTAAAAATATACCATCTAAATAAAAATAGCTATCCAAGTTACAAATAAATCAAATTGAAAATAAAAATGAGTTAAATACTTGACTTTTTTATTATTATTAAAAATCTACGATCTAAATAAAAATAGCTATCGAAGTTAAAAATAAATAAATCAAATTACGTGATAACATCAAAGTTGAGGTCATATCAAAGTTAGAGTTACAATTATCTAATCTATCGAAATTAGAAATAGATGGTTAATGCCATATACCAGTTCATGATAGTCTTACTTGCATTTAAATATAGGCAGCTAGAATTCTTAACCAAAACCTATACAAAGCACTTTTATACGTAAAAGAACAGATTGGGGATATTATTCTAGTTCTGCATTCCAAACCTTTAAAAATGCTTGAAAAGAAATTTATCTAAAGGTTAAAGTTTCTGTCAAAGGATGAGTTAAGAAATTTACCACTATGTAAGTTAATTTTGCACCATTACTAATATTAAATATATGTTTAATATCCAATCCCATGAAAACAAAAGTATAAATTGGAGTTTTGCAGATTCTTGATATGGATTTCTGTCGTTGGCAATAAGGCAAGCTAGGAGATGACAATTCCTTTTAACAATGAAACCGAAATGTTCAGCCAACGAATATTAGCATGTTGTTTTTAGCATTAAGCACCCATTAGATTTCGGGGTATTGTCCAAGCCAACTTCACTCTCAACTCTCATTTTGTTATCGAAAAGATGAGGAGAAAAGAGAATCAATCCTGAATCATCCACAAAAGTACATACCTTTAATTATATATCTATGACACCATTAAGTCACGCGCAAAGTCTTTGAGCGTTAATGGTTTACAAAGTTAAAGTTAAATGCTGCATTCCTAAACAACCCAAATATATACACAAAATATGCTTGATCTTGATTTTTACTTGAACTTCTGAAGGTGAAACAACAAGTTGTTTATTGTTGAAGGGCAGCCACTGTTCGCTCCAACTCTCAACACAGTTCGCTCTCAACACACTTTGCTCTTGGGTCTCAACACCAAACAACAACAACAAAAGATCTTAGTGAAAACACTAAGGCATAGCAACTAGCATTTATGGAGGAACTGGAGGTTCTTTTTGGCGCCAAAAACATTCCCGCCAATTCCTATCCATAGAAATTGGTGGAAAGGCAAATAGTGCATCTTTTAATAATTGCAAGTGTGTATTTCCCTTTGATTGTACAGTGTGTAACAACAAGTGTGTCTTTCTCTGCCGCGGTCCTTTTCTTTGGGGGCTTACCTTATCTTTTGACTTCCCATATTGTTTGTCGGTAAAACTGACTATACAATTTCATGGGTGAATAGATCACACAACAAAGTCTGGAAGTGGGAGAGTCACCCACATCTAGCATAAGTGAATCTCTACCAAATTGACATTGTTTTCAACTATCGCCATGAAGAAGGAATTTCCACCAAGAGTTATTCAATATCAAGAAGTAATACAATTGAATTCAAAGGGTAAATTACTAAATTTGTATATGTACTCAATCAAGTAGCCAATTGTCATAACTTACTCTTTTCATATGAATAGATCAAAGCGCACTCGGGTCTGCGCACACAGAGACTTTCCATTGAAACCATATCAGGAATCTTTCGTTCCAAACTAGTCGTCATAGCAAAGAGACTGCCGCAAATTCCAATTTCCACTTTCCACTGAAACCATATCAGGAATCTTTCGTTCCAAACTCACCGTCATAGCAAAGATATTGCCGCCAATTCCAATTTCCGTATGGGAACGCTGGAACATTGCTGATTTAAGCCTTAACAGTTCCGGAAACCGTCTAAAGTTTCCTTTGTCGTTCCCACAAAAAAGGAATGTTCCTATGTAGCTCCAATGTTCCAGGGAGTGTGGGAACCATCGGAACGGGTTTCCCAGCTCTCAGGAACGATTACCGTGCAACATAGGAATTAATACAACCTCAAAACTCCATTTCATTTTCTAAATCAAGTTTGCTACATTTTTACTTGAGCTTTGCATCCTTCATTTCATTGTTGCTTTGGGTTATAAGTTAACATTTTACTTTGAGCAAATCTTTCTTTACATGCAAGCACTTTATATTCTTGGCAAGCTTTGATTTAGTTTATTAATTTATTTCCATTAAGCTTGGTAAATTGTTTCATGACTACTTGAGTACATGTTTCTTTTTTGTCAACTTTTACTACATTGTTTAAGTATTATTGATATTTCTTTGGAGCATTATATTATCATTGTCTACTTGAAACAATTTATTTTTCAAGCAACTTACATCATTTTAATTCACTTGCTCACATCAAACTACCATTTTTTTTACTTTGAAGTCATTGGTGCCATTTAACTTTGAGTATTTCCTCATTTATGGAAGCATTGCCATCAAGATTTCAAATTTGGAAAGCAACTTACATGCATCTCACTTAGGCACAATTTATTGCTAATTGACATTTTTAAAATTAACCTCCAACTCAAGTTGGTTGTATAGACTTTATGGGGCCTCCACCCCTATTGACTCCTCATTGTGAGATGCAGATTTCCGGGGAAGGATGAGGTCTGGAGACCAAAGTTCAATTGAAACTTTGTTTTAGAATACAACTAATAAAATAAACCAAGAGCATCTCTACATCACAATTTTACTTTACTTGCAATACAACTCTCTTATACATGCTATCTTGAATTTATTCTAGTCATATTTACAAATATTATCAATTTCTCAAGAGACATTTTCTTTATAGTGTAAATATTTAGATCTTTTACTTTTGTAACAATTAGCTTTCTTCTACTTGGAATATCCTTCATTGTTGTAACTCTATTTCAAGTTATTGCTTTGATGGTCATTTTGCTCATGAGTAATCGCTGTCATTATCTTTCCATTTGAGCATTTACTTCAAGTACTATCTCCTTTATAGTTGCAATTGATGTTTATATGCTCATCTTGGTCTAACATTTGATTTTGCAGGTTGTCTATCATTGTATATTAATTTCATTTTTTGGACAAGCTATTGTTATTTACTTCACTCGGCTATACTTTGAATATATCATTGAAATTTGCTCATTTATTCATCTGTTTGCGTATTTCTTGAAAATAGGTTATTTTTGACAAACACCCCATTTAACTTAATCTCCTAGAAACTCATATCATATAAATTTTCATTAGGGACCACCCCTCTTAGCTTACCTAGGAGAGAGCTTTAACGGGGAGAGTTGGGAATAAGTGACAACCCCATCTCTTAGTTTTGCCACCAAACCACACATTTTGGGGTTCAAGGCTTTTTCTCACTAACCTGGATGTGTGCGTTATGTGGCATCAACATTTTTGGCGCTGTTTCCGTGGACAAGTCCTCTTGTACTTGGAAATCGACTAACTTTTAGTTTTTGCATATTTGGATTTTTACAGTTAGATTCTTGCTCAAGTGGAGTCCCATCTCTTAGTTTTGCCACCAAACCACACATTTTGGGGTTCAAGGCTTTTTCTCACTAACCTGGATGTGTGCGTTATGTGGCATCAACATTTTTGGCGCTGTTTCCGTGGACAAGTCCTCTTGTACTTGGAAATCGACTAACTTTTAGTTTTTGCATATTTGGATTTTTACAGTTAGATTCTTGCTCAAGTGGTGACTCCACTTGAATCAAACTTTGCAAGAATTCCTATTAGGAGAAATCCAAGTGGTCTGGTTAGCCCCACTCTTGAGCCTGAAAGGGTTTTTGGAGAGAGGTTAAATAGACTCTCATAGTATACTTCTTGTTAATCTTGGGCATGAGGCTATTTCCGATATCCATTTGCTTTTTCAATAACAAGAAGAGCCAAGCATCATGAATAATATTTTTGCTCCTTGTAATTTTACTAACATAAATGGATATTCTTACAATATCCCTGACAAGGCTATTGAAAGGTTGCTTTCCTTTCAAGGTAACAATGCCATTCATTGCGTCACAAGGCAAGAATTTCAATGCTTGCATTTTCAAGTGGTGTAGTGCTTCTAACTATGAGGATTTGAAGATGAGGCTCTTTGTCCTTTTTTTAGAAGAGGATGTTCTTGGTTGGTTCACTGAGCAACCTGCTAATTCTTATAACTCATTGCAAGCCATCATCACTGCTTTTATGGACAAGTTTGGAGAGGAAAGAAAATAGGCACTTGATCAATGCTATTAGCTTTATGAAGAAGAATGAGAATGAAACTATGGAGGAATTTAACAAGAGATTTAATGACTTAGTGAAAATTATGTCTAACGATGTTAAACCTCCTAAAAAGTTTATTTTGTGCTCTTATTTAGATGCGTTTTGTGGTGACACTGCTTATGAGCTGAGGAGAAAAGGAACTTGCAAATCTAAGTGAGGCTCAAACTAAAGCCTCAAAGATGGAAAAGGCTAGAAAGGAATCAGGAAAGTCAAAAATTCCTGGTTTTAGTAGAGGGCCATTGAAGTCTCATGAACATTAGGGAAAGTTGAAACAAATGAAGATGATAAGGATCCCATCAAGGAGTTAACCTAATTAATCAAGAGCATGGAAATGAATCATGCAAAGGAAATGCAAGCCATGCAAAATAGGTTGGTGGCCATAGAAAGATCATAAGTGCAAAGATTCCAACCTAGGCCCAATGATAGATGGAAAAAGAATAAGGGCTCTCCACAAGATTATAGGCCCCCAAATCCATTGGAGTCCAAAAACGTGGTAGACCAGGTTTCCCCTTATTATAGGCCATGTGATGAGTTTCATGAAGAGGCCACATGCCCATCTGTGAAAAGAATCATGGAGAGTGGCATGGTAGGAGATGAACATGTGGGAATAAGTGGTCAAATCAATATGTTCTCCATGGAAGATCGAGTTTATACTATTGAAAGAAATCAAGAGATTGAACATAGACCTAATAATCTTGGGGTTGAATATATGATTGCAAATTTTGATAATGTCACTAAGATTTTTGGGGAAAAACCTACATCTAGATAGATTCTTGCTATGGAAAAACATAAAGGAATGACTTGTTAGAGAAGGGATTTTCAAAATTGGAATAATTACAGAAAATTTTCTCCTCCTACTTCAGAATTAAAGTTTGACTTGGTAAATTGGATGAATAATGCAAAGGTTTCTATTTCAATGGTATAGCTTTTGAATATACCATCTCAGAGGGCAAAGTTACTAAGTGCCATTGAAATTACTCAAAGGGAAGAAAAGCCTAATGATGAACCAGAAGATGAAGAAATTATATTGCAAAGTATGAACTGTTATGTGGGGAATGAAGATTATCAACCATTTTTTGTCTCTTTGATAGTGAATGATTGTCTTTTACACAACTAAATGCTAGATTCAAGGGTTTCATCAAATGTTATGACCAAGAAAGTCATGGAGCAATTGAACTTAAGGGTATCTAGGCCCTATCACAACACATGTTCAATGGATTCCAAAAGAATTGAAGTGTGTGGGATAATTAAAGATTTACAGGTTTTCCTAGCTGCATACTTAGACATAATAATGACTATGGATATTGTTGTGATAGATGTGCCTGATTCATGGGGAATGCTCCTATCAAGGAAATGGGCATCAGATCTAGGTAGTAGCCTTCAAATGGACCTATCATATGCCACCATCCCCATGCCAGATAATACTTTTGTTAGGCTTGATTGGGAGTTAGAGCAAAGATATCATGTAGAGGATCGAAGGAAACCCGACAATGAAATTATCTATGGGTCATATAAGCCAGGAAATGATGCAATGTTGATGCATTTTCTACCACCCTTGGCAAAATAGATCCAGAATGAAGAATTTAGGCATAACACAAAAATCTTGGGTACTTTGAATCTTCCATCAGAGCATTCTCAAGACAAGGCATAAGGATTGATTGTAATTGCATCATCATCACCATCACAACTAACCAAGAAGAAAACAAAAAAGAAAAAAGAAAAAAGAAAGGCATAAAAAATGAATCACCATTTTTTAGCAGGATTAAGCCTCAACAAATCAATAGTTGGAAAGGAAAAAGGAAGAGGCTTTGTATATCTAATGGCCACAAACAAGTTAATATTGGGGCAAGTCAAAGTCCCAAGATAGTCAGAATTGGATTGGGCATATCAGAAAGAACCTATGGATCTGCCTGTGAGTAGGCAAGTTCTCAAGATGGATTTCACCGAAGACATCTGATGCCATAGGGCATCTTTGTATTGTATTTCTAACTTTTTGTCATTTTTGTTTAATAGTTTCATTTATTGAATAAATTATTATTTATGCTCTTAGAATAAATCTCCAGTTATGTACTTTTTCATTTTTTTATTTGATTTTATATGATGATATTTTGAACGGACGTCACTGATATATGTCTTTTGTTAGTGGATTCAGATTTTAGGTTCTTGCATACTATCACTTCCTATTTAGCATGCACCCCCTTGTGGGGTCGGATGTTGACCATTGAAGTGTACCCAAATTTTTTTTGAAGACTCCATGCTCGAGGATGTATCAAAGACTTCATGTACCATTAGAGTTCACTATATCATCAAAGTTTTTCAACTCTACTTCTTCTTCTCGTCTTCCTTTGTTGTACCTAGATTCCACAAACTTTACGGGGATGATGTAAAGTGATGTTAGTATGATAAATTGAATCATGTAACAAGCTTAGGTAATTTGGGACTTTGTCATCAAGTGAGTTTATTCTAGGAGGTTTTTCTCACTTGGTTAATTATTAGGTGCTTATGGGGACTTAATAATTAATTGTGTTTTTTCCTCCAAGCATAACCACAAAGTCAGAGTGCGTCTTGATGATGAGGCTTTGGGTGAGTCTTAATGTCTAGAGTCATTGTATATTATCATACTAGATCACTCGTAAAATTTCATGAACCGCAGGGTAGAAATTTGAATAAAATATGAATGTAAAATATAATAAGTGATGTCTAGAGAAGTTGTATGAGGTATGTGTGTTCAAAATTACACTTTTCACCCTCAAATTTCTACTATGACACACTCTGAGGGGTAAAAAACACGTTTTAGATCCTCTAAACCCACTTTTCCTAAGTTTTGTGGAAAATGTGGCAATAAATTAACCCAATAATTAAATAAAGGGAGAAAAATAAATATTCACACATGCTCAAATGATGTGGAAATTAGGTGGAAATTCATCCAAAGGTCAAAGTTGAGTTACCAAGTGATGTGGATTCCACATAAGCCAAAAATCAAGCAAACCAATTTTTTTGTGGAGAAGACAACGAGTTCCAATGACAAGATCCACAATTTGAGGAAATTAACTCGAGCTTCAAGGACATATCATGAGTTGACTTGAGATTGGATTAGAGTTTACTTGAGTAAGGCGGAGAGTGGTCTCCTACCATTTCACTTCACTCTCCCACATGTCCTCTCATCTAATTCGAGCTCTCTCATTAGGGATTGCGTGGGCCTCTAAGGAAAAAATCAAGTTACCACTTGGGAAATTCAAATTTGTATGAAGGAGCATTGGGATTGTCACCATTTGCCTTATTGGTTCCCAAGTTTTTATATAACAGAGCTAGGGGCTCTCACTATGTAATGATTGTTACTAATTATCGTGCTTGTGAAAACTCTGCTGCCTTGTACACTTACAAAAATATCAATAAAAACTTTGGGGTTTCATTCATGAGGTGTTTCTCCTTTTTAATTGTGATGAATTGTTAATCATTGGTATAATTCCTTTTATTTATGCTTTGATCTAATTTGTTTCCATATGTTCTTGTAGATTTGTTATTGCAGAGCTATCTTGCATTAACATTTGATTTAGAAGTATGCTTTAGGTATAGAATGCCCTAGTTGGTTTCAAATAAATCTCTAGGGTTTTTTATAATTGTTTATTGCCAAATCTATATGGAACTAATTCTTGATTGAAGTTTTGTAGAGGGAGCATCTTGTTGTGATCAAAGAATCAAACGTGACGGGAAGCCTTTGGAGAGACCAACCCACTCTTGATACATTTTCAAACGAGCTCTCATTTGTTTTTTGAGCCTTCAGAGTCTTATCTTACAAAGTGGTTTTGCAGGGGTTTTGGGACATAACTTGTACACAAGCCAAGTACTTTTAAATTTAAATCACTTTTATTAAACATTGTGCTCCAATTGCTTTAATTTGCTATCTAAGAGCTTAAAATGGCTAATCAGAGAGGAGAGTTTATTCACACTCTTTAGCTTAGTTCTTTGTAAATTATAATTGTGCATATAGACTTCATCTATCTGATTTTTGTCCAATGATATTTTTCTTGTTTTGCAGCCCATATTTGGAGGATTTGATAACTCATTTGGAGCAAATTTTTGAGGGAAATTTTGTACAAACTCATAACATGTACAAAAGCCAAGTACTTTTAAATTTAAATCACTTTTATTAAACATTGTGCTCCAATTGCTTTCATTTGTTATCTAAGAGCTTAAAATGGCTAATCAGAGAGGAGAGTTTATTCACACTCTTTAGCTCAGTTCTTTGTAAATTATAATTGTACATATACACTTCATCTAACTGATTTTTGTCCACTAATATTTTTCTTGTTTTGCAGCCTATATTTGGAGGATTTGATAACTCATTTGGAGCAAATTTTTGAGGGAAATTTTGTACAAACTCATAACAAGTGTTTGCAGGACCCATTGGCGGATGATTGGATCATTTCCCATGGAAGCCATGAGCATTTAGAGTCACTCGTCTTCTGCAAGGCCGAGTTCATTTGAGAGTTGCACATAAAGCTAGGCCGTGGGTCTTTTAAGGTTGATTTTCCCCTTGTAATTTTCAGATTTCGAGGAGGTCTCATTAACTACTTTGGTTGCCAAATTTTCACATTGTACAGGAAGGAGAATCTAATTTCTATAGTTCCAATTGTGTAAAAGTTTCTTCTTCATCTTTTGGGTAGCCTTTTAAGGCCTTCTCCTCATTGTAATACCTCTAATAAAATAATTTTCTTGGGCTTGAAGAAGCTTGGGATTCATCCTATGGTATCCCACCTCCTCATTTATAAAGAGGATTCTTGTGGGTGGATTGATTTGCATTATTAACTTTCACAATTTAGTTTCTCCTGCATGCACTTTCCATTTGCTAATACTCATTCACATATGGTAAAATTTGGGAATTAACACAACCTCAAAACTCCATTTCATTTACTAAATTAAGTTTGCTACATTTTTACTTGAGCTTTGCATCCTTCATTTCATTGTTGCTTTGAGTTACAAGTTAAAGTTTTACTTTGAGCAAATCTTTCTTTACATGCAAGCACTTTACATTCTTGACAAACTTTGATTTAGTTTATTAATTCATTCCCATTAAGCTTGGTAAATTGTTTCATGACTACTTGAGTACATGCTTCATTTTAACTTTTGCTACATTATTACTTTAAGTATTATGGATATTTCCTTGGAGCATTACATTATCATTGTCTACTTGAAACAATTTATTTTTCAAGCAACTTGCATCATTTTAATTCACTTGCTCACATCAAACTACCATTTTTTTTACTTTGAAGCCATTGGTGCAATTTTACTTTGAGTATTTCCTCATTTATGGAAGCATTGCCATCAAGATTTCAAATTTGGAGAGCAAGTAACTTACATGCATCTCCCTTAGGCACAGTTTATTGCTAATTGACATTTCTAAAATTTACCTCCAACTTAAGTTGGTTGTATAGACTTTATGGACCCTCCACCCCTATTGACTCCTCATTGTGAGATTCAGATTTTCGAGCGAGGATGATGTCTGGGGACTAGAGTTCAATTGAAACTTTGTTTTAGAATACAACTACTAAAATAAACCAAGAGCATTTCTACATCACAATTTTATTTTACTTGCAATACAACTCTCTTATATATGCTATCTTGAATTTATTTGAGTCATATTTAACTATGAAACCAGATTCATCCCCCAAGCCCTACGTTTCTCGAATCCGGTGAATCAGACATGATTTGGGCGAATTCTTGTTCGAAAATCGGGACACGTTGTGTCCGAGTGGGACACTTCGAATCCGAAACGTGTCCCGATCAAGACATTTTGAATCTGGAATCAAGAACCCGCTGGACGTTATAAAGGTGTATTTCCCCATTCTATTTGCACATTCACTTGTTTAGTTTGTTGCGGGTGTTTGGGAGCAAGGAGCAAAGGGTGTGGGAACATTTTCAAGGAGATTCAAGCAACAGGTAAGTGCTAGACCCTGTCAGATTGACGATGGTGATACTATAGAGGGGTCATCCTCCACACCAGAAGATGCAGAGATGACTTTGGATACAGAGGAGGAGGTGCATAAAAGGAAAGCAGTGGTGACCATGATGATGAGGACAATGATGCTGATTTTGATGATGACTATGAGGATTGATGACTCATGAGTTATGAGCTACCTACTGCCTTGAGGCTCGTATACTTGTAGACTTGTAGTTGTTTTGTATTTGCTATTTCTATTTGCCATTGGCATTGCACTAGCTATGTAAACAGTGACACATTTTGATTTTGATGACTTAATAAGAATATTACAATATCTTTATCTTACTATCTTGTCTTTCTCCTATTGGATCATTGATGAATTGAATATATATTAAAAATTTATAATTTATCATTTATCATTTATGTCACAATTGTATTTGAAATTTTGTATGCATAATGTTACTTTGTAAAACTTACATCTAAATGAAGATCTATGTTTGAATCAACGAATTTGTATCATAAATGAGAATTTATGCAAGAAATATCTAATTTTTATATATATATATATATATATATATATATATATATGCGAACATGTCCTCTTATGGGGGGTCAACATGTTTGTATCTGACACTTGAATCCCCTTCTCTGTTGAATCTTGAATCCCCGTGTCATTGGATTTAGATATTTACAAATATTATCAGTTTCTCAAGAGACATTTGCTTTATAGTGCAAATATTTAGATCTTTTACTTTTGTACTTGGAATATCCTTCATTGGTGTAATTATATTTCAAGTTATTGCTTTGATGGTCATTTTGTTCATGAGTAATTGATGTCATTTGAGCATTTACTTTCAAGTACTATCTCGTTTATAGTTGCAATTGATGTTTATATGCTCATCTTGGTCTAACTTTTGATTTGTAGGATTATCCATCATTATATCTTGATTTCACTTTTTGGGCAAGCTATTGTTATTTACTTGAAAGCACTGGTCTATACTTTGACTATATCATTGAAATTTGCTTATTTATTCATATGTTTGCTTAATTCTTGAAAACAAGCTATTTTTGACAAACACTCCACTTAACTTAATCTCCTAGAAACTCATATCATATAACTTTTCATTAGGGACCACCCCCTTTAGCTTACCTAAGAGAGAGCTTTAATGAAGAGAGTTGGGAATAGGTGACAACACCATCGCTTAGTTTTTCCACCAAACCACACCTTTTGGGGTTACATGTTTTTTTCTCACTAAGTTAGATGTGTGTGCTAAACGACAACAACACTAAGCAAAAATGGTAGATACTAAAGTCTGAACATTGGAATAGTAAAATGAAATTATTCAAACTCAAAAATAGTAATGAGTGACCAGTCAAAGACTCAGTTTGGGATCATCAGTATCTAGAGTCAACACACAAAAGTTAAAATTGAAAATGAACAATGGACAATGAACCAATGTTATCAGAAATGGAATGATCATCAAATCGGTCGACCCCAAAACCAAGAATCGAGAAAAAATCATACCAAAAAACCAGTGGACCAAAAAATACATGAACATTCAATTTTTGAAAAATATACATAAATATTCATGTGCATCCATATGAATCCAAACCATTATACACAAAGGTGCAAAGTTTCTCATATATATAGTAAGGTTGCATATGACCAAAATAACATCGAGTGCAATCCATCTTTGAACCAAAAATACATCAACAAAGAGGCTCTAGAGGGCCTCTATTGTAAAAAAAAAATCATGTTACAACAGATAGCTACATATCATCAAAATCATTACCTATATTGGGACCCTATCATCAATATCACCCTCTAAGCATTAAAATAAGATAGAAAAAACTTTAACATGTCAAATTGAGATATTGTTTGAGTGATAGGTACATTTTTATTAGGGTCGTGATAGACGAGTTCAACAATCAATGACACCAGTATCTAGGTACATAGAGGGCTTGGTGCTCTTGATTAAATGCTAGTTCCATACCCTCATACATTGATGAAATCTAATGAAAATGCGAAATCCTGAAAACTATTAAGTTTGTTGGATTTTGAGTGGGATCTAAAATTCTACTTATTTCATAAGAAATCCAACGAGGTTGGAACCAATCTCAAACATCTTGAAACAATTAATGGTAATGTTAAAAATTTAAGTAAAATGATGCTCCTTTTCCCTAGAGTTGAATATTAGGTTTTCCCACTCATAAATCATTGTTTTTAAGGCAAAATTCAGGGGGGACACCAAGAAGTGATGCCTAGAACCCCCCTTTTTGAGGGAGGGTGCCCACAAGCACCCCTTTTGGAGAAACATGTCTCCCACATTGGAGAAACGTTTCCCCATGCGTTTTTCCAAAAGAGGGGCACCCAGGAGCATGCCCCCCACCTTGAGGGACACGTCCTTGTGGAATATTGGATAACTCAGAGCGTGCCCCCCACCTTGAGGGACATGTCCTTGTGGAAAACTGGATAGCTAGGAGCATGCCCCCACTTTAAGGGACACAATCTTGTGGAATACTGGATAACTTGCTTCATAGTGTGGTTAGGGGTAATCTCAAGCATTAGGACTTTGCTATTATCATAATCAATATTTGCATATAGCTACTCTGGGAATAGTAGTACAGGATATAAAAGAGAACGCAAAGATGATGTCATAGGATCTTCAAAATGAAATCCAAATAATGATTGCTTTAATTAGTGAGGCATGGTAATAAAACTTAGTGGAAGAAAAGAACAATGCTTTAATGTTGGGTTGGTGATGACAAACACCATGTACCTGCAACCAGATGCAGAAAACAAGCATCGCAAAATTCTAAAGAAAAGATAATGCTTATGTTCTTGATTTTCGAAAGGCTTTTAATATTGTTGAGTTTATATGCATATCTCAGAGACCACATCCAACCATAGCTAGAACCAATGAAAAGTCAGAAAGCTTAGGAGACAAAGAAAAGCAAAGAGCAGATTGCAAGCATAATTAAAGCATAGGTTCTCAAAACCAAGAGGGATAAGTACATAAAATATATGTCATAGTGTGGTAGTTTACAAGCATTGGATGCTACTTGGAAGTTGGGACAATGAGGCAGAGGTAAAGAAGTTAGTACTACATAAATTGCAAAAGCCTCCACTCTCACTGAAAATTTAGATATTTGTCTATGAGCTAGTGTCAGTGGCCAGAAAGCAATTGATGCCTTGTCTTCCGCCATTTTACAGGTCTACGACATTGTAGAGGGAGGGTGAAATTTAGGTAAGAAAAACAATTAGGTGATTAAATGGTGTGCAAGGATTTATCATTTTATGGCAATTGATTAACTATCTAAATGTTGGCATTATGACACAGGTTTGGCACTATGACACATGTGTTGTCCTTGATGGCAACTCACTCATATTACAGATCACACTTGAGGCTCTCAGAATAAAAGAAAAAGAGATATACGCAGTTTTCACTTAACCAAGGCACGTATACACGCGGGATCGCTGATCAAAAATTGCGTATGCGTATGCACGCACTTTCATGCACAGAAAAGCGCATACATTTCGGAAAACTCATTTTTTAGTCCATGGTATTTGGTCCTTGGTATTTGGACCTATGGTTTTGGACCATGGTATCTCGTTCGGAGTGTTGAACCCAGGTATTGGTTCTAAGTGGTTTGGACCATGGTATTGAGTAAGGATTATGACTATAAAAGGGGAAGGAGATCATTAGGCAAAGGCACTCAAGTATTGAATATCTTATGAAGAGCAAGATCTCGAATACTGGTCATTGGGTTATGGTGCATAGCAGGATCTAAACCAAGGAAGAACCTGAGTGCTAGAAGAAGGATAATTTCTATTGATGGGTCAAGATCTTAAGGCTTGGATAGTAGTATCTTTGTGTGATTTTGATCTGTTATATTTGGCGCATGACTTGAATTATAAATTTGATAATCTGGGTATAACTGATGTCTAAATATTTGGAAAGGGAAAATTGTTTTTTATAGATTTGTACACAAGTTCAGCACAGCAAAGGTGTGTATACACGTTGGTTCAGTAATTCAAAACAGCGTATACGTTGGTTTGCCTTCATACAGAAGCGTATGCACGCAAGTTTCACATATTGAAGTAGCGTACGTCTTACAAAATATGTTTTAGCTACTTTTGTTTATCCCTGCAGTGTTCTGGGTTCAG
This sequence comes from Pinus taeda, assembly GCA_000404065.3. Taxonomy (NCBI): domain Eukaryota; kingdom Viridiplantae; phylum Streptophyta; class Pinopsida; order Pinales; family Pinaceae; genus Pinus; species Pinus taeda. Next base: position 33,351 of record APFE031222466.1, read on the forward strand.
GATTGGTGTTTGGTTACTGTTACTGTTTTCTAGCTACAGCATTCAGAGAAGTGATTGTTTGATTCAGTGTTGTTTAGTGCAAAGGAGACAGGTTGATGCAGATACCTTTGATGTTTGATTGATGTTATTGATGGATCCAGTTTGAAAATTTATGAAACGTGGTCCTTGGAAGAAAATAAAGAACGTTGTAGCCTTCTGTAGGTTAGCACTTACGTACTAGTACATCAGTTAGTACAAGAGCTAAGGGGGTTGTACCTCCCTTCCAGGAGAAGCTGGAGAACGAGAGAAGGTTGTAGCTTTCTGTAGGTAGAAGCCTGCGTACTAGTATAAGACTGCACCAGTACAGAAATATTGTAAAAAGAAGTTTCTTTTTAAAGAAAGATAGAGACGAATTGTAGCAGGTGGTTTTCACCCACATTGGGTTTCCACCTTATATCTTGTGTTCATGTGTGTGATGATCTGTTCTGTTTTACTGCACCTGTTTACTGTTTTTATGGTTAATGAAGTTTTGATGCACTGATTAAAGATCAATATTTAATGGATTCACTGAATCATAAAGTTTTCTGATATACGCTGGTTGCTTTAGACACAGTTGCGTATATACGTGGGTTTCCATAACTGAAGTAGCATATATATATCTATGAAAATGAAAATTGTTTGATTTAATTATACTGATTCACCCCCCCCCAGTGTTATTTCCAACACTAAATGGATTTGTAGAATTGAAACAGGAATGATGTTATGAAAGAATGTCTCTGTTTGCTTGAAGCATTCTTATGCAAGGTAGTAGCGATTTTTTTTGTGTGTATCTGTGTTGGTTTTTCTTCTTTTGTCTACTAACAGCAATGAATGAACCAGTTGAAAGTTCTACTTCATTTTTCTCAAATATTTTAAAACATGTCTGTTGTCAAGTTTGACTCTTTCCACTTGGTGTACCAGTCACATGTTGGCCTGTAACTATAATGTTGCTTTGAAGACCTTAGTGAGTTTTGCTCTTCAAAGGGAATGACAATCGCTGACTTCTCATACAATTTCCCACATATCAAAAGCTCTTTTGTTCTCAAGACAAGAAAGAAAAAGATGCTTCTGTAATTAAATGTAAATCCAAATCCCTATCCAAAGACTTAAAACCTCTGCTTTTACAACTGGTCGTCCAGATTGTTAAGCATGGATGATATGTTGTCCACCAATTTATGCATGGTTTCTGCAGAGAAAAGGGGACTGCAGTATACGAAGGAAACTCTGAGGCAGCCATATCTGAAGTCAGGATACAGTGCAAGACAAGGCCCAACTCCATTTATAGAAGAACAGGTAACCCAGTCCCTCAAATTTAGATGCGAGGTTGAATCTTTATCTGCAGCATGACAAGGAGCATCACGCAGATTAGTTACGAGTGCTGTACGCATTGATGCCGAAGGAGTTAAAGCAGGGTGATCCATGGCCTGAGCCATCAGCATGTTTAAATCGCCCATATCTGTGAAATGCTTCCTGTTCTTCACTGCTTCATTTAGATCGCTAGTGACCCTTGTTGCAAGCTTCAATAAGGGTTCTGTTTCAGTGGCATGGAATGTTTTCAAAATGCCTGAATGGTAGAAACCTGCAGGCAAGCAATCAATCGAGGTAAATATTCAATCTATATTGTCAATCGAGACCTTGTTTTTGTTGGTCCAGGCTATGAAGGCTTTCAGTTCCTGGATTTGCACATAATGTCTGGGTAGAAAAATGTGCATGAAGCCATATAAACAACAGAAATAACATAAAATTGTCCTTGTAAATCCAGGTCTAGTGCCACGGCTCACAACCTCACGTGCATAGAGTTATCATGTGGAAGCAAAAGACGACTTCTAGCAAAATAATAACCAGCATGGTGAAAATTGAAATGTGAGATTAACATATCCAAGATCACCACAAAAAGAGTGGAATAGACATGCAAAGCACTGCTAAGGTGCCCAGCTTTGGAGAATGTACGAGACACTTAAAAAGTGTGCCAAATGTGACATAATCCGTCAGTCGATTGAAACCAATAATCAAAATGTGCTACGAAAGCTCATAAGAGAAATTTTGGATCATACTGTAGAACTTTCAGGAGTGGCTAGTGCACCATGTTACAAGCCAATGAACCAAATATTACTATAGTCATCCAGAGTCTGTGATAGAGGAGCATGGACTGAAAGGACCAAGGAAAACAAACTCAAAATCCCAAAGTTTAGAAACATATAAGGCAAAAAAAGACAAAAATAGGGTTAATTCTTGTCATTGTTGTTGAAAAAACATATAAAACAGTTTCCAAGACAATCTTGGATGGAAGAATACCTGCGGTGGAATCTGGTATCACTGGCTCCAACATGGATCTGCAGTTGAGCAGAATAACTGATGCATAATGCTCTCCTCTGCTTCCTGTACCTTTGAACTTTGCAACCGCCCTTAATGATGCAGCAATCAGCAACCCATTCAGATCTGATGATTTACTTTCACACATCTGCATTGAAAAAAGCATTAAAATATTGTATCTGAAATGCACATTTGAAACAACGCAAACATAGGAACCACCCGATAATTCTCCTGCCCCCTCATGCCTTTCTCGCTAGTCCTAGCGAGCTGTTCTAGAGTGGAGAGAGATGCCATGGCTGGCCTATCCCACACCTACCCCAGGAGAGCAAATGCTGGCAGCTTGCTCTAGCCATTTCAGAGGCCCAAAAACCTCCTGAGCCCAAGCAGGGGAATGATAGGTGGGAGCTCATCCTCACTGGCAATGTTTGTCCACCATACAGACTGTCTGCCGTGGAACCTTGAAGTAACAGGTACGGTTTTCAAGGTTTTAGAATAAGGCATGTAGGAACCTTGATGTTTTCAAGGTTCCAGGCAGAATACCTGTCACCGCAAGGTTCACTGCAAGGTTCCAAGCAGAAAGTCTTCACACTGGATAGACATCACCATCAGCACTGGCCCAAAACCTGCAGTGGATGAATGGGACTACCCACCAAGAACAAAGATAAGCTACCACTGAGGCATGATTCCTGCTGCTGCACAAGTTATGTTTTGTTGATGGATGGACTGTGCAGGCCAGCTGACCTTAGACTTTGTTTTTTGTTTTTGTTTTTGATGTACTTGTCTTTTAAACTTTCAAGGTTTTTTTGCACTTGCCAATAAGCTACCTAGGTCTAACGGTTCTAGAAGCTATTAGCTTATAGAGGCTGCTTAATGCTGCAAAGTTTTTTAAGGTATAAACTGCCTTATTTTGTTCATTTTAAAGTTAAAAGAGACAGAGTCTAAAGGTTCTATGTTTTTGGCTATATTTACTGGAATTCAGTGATATAAATAATAATTCATGTTGAGATCGCAATTTCCTGTTATTCAAATTGCATTTATGAATGTATAAATGGATTCAGAGTCTTGAAAAACCCTTGAGACACTAGGATTGTATGACTCAACTACTTAAATATGCAATTTCAATGAATTTTGGCCATTTTCAAGAAAAAACCCTGGAGACACTAGGATTGTATGACTCAATGACTTAAATATGCAATTTCAATGAATTTTGGCCATTTTCAAGGAAAAAGCCTTGAGACACTAGGATTGTATGACTCAACGACTTAAATATGCAATTCAGTGCCTTAAATATGCAATTCAGTGCCCTTGAGACACTAGGATTGTATGACTCAACTACTTAAATATGCAATTTCAATGAATTTTGGCCATTTTCAAGAAAAAAACCCTTGAGACACTAGGATTGTATGACTCAACGACTTAAATATGCTATTTCAATGGATTTTGGCCATTTTCAAGGAAAAACCCTTGAGACATTAGGATTGTTTGACGCAACGACTTAAATATACAATTTCAATGAATTTTGGTCATTTTCAGGTAAAATTGAATGGAAAATACCTGAAAATTGAATGGAAAATATGCCCTTAAAAGAGCCACAAGATAAATCATTTAGATTACATGGTTAAAAGAGCATTTTCACCCCGGTCTAAAGCTTCTAGAGGTTATTAGGTTATAGGGGCTCCCTAATGCTGTCGGTTTTTATTTTGGGCCTCACTTCGCTTCTTTTAATAATTAAAAGAAACATTTATTCCAACAACAAGCATTACAAGCACTAAAGAATCTCAACATATCACAAAAATTCATAACCAGAATCACAGACCACATATCCAAGATCCCTAAAATAGAATAGCCTACCATTAACCAAATAGAATGGCCTACCATTAGCCTGTTTGTTTGAAGAACAGACAGGCATACACTACCCAAAGTAAAAACCGATTTAGTCAGTGGAATTACTTGAAGTATTTTGTTTGTAGCAGATTCACCGAAATCGGCAATAATGATACGAGACTTCCTGTCATCGACCACATTCTCCAATGGAAGAATAGCATGGCGGAAAGCAGACAACCCATATCCCAAAATGTCGAGACCATGAGCCCAGAATGGTTTTCTGGCTTTTCCAGGAGGAATGGCATCTTCCACACATGGAGGAACCTCCTCATCCATCTCCAAACGTTTCTCCAGCTCAACACTCATCCTTCTGTCTATCATTTGCTGCAGATCTTCTCCATTTTCCTCAGCAATAACAAAGTTCTGTAAATGCTTCATGAACTGAGAAGAGATACCCGCTGCAGAAAGATGGTCTGCTGCAGCAGGGTGCAGTTTCAGTATTATTAAACTGTCTGTATTGGGAAAACGATACAGACGAGCTTCGATAACTCTGAATGGTGTCTGTTGAGGAAAAGTGGTATTCATCTCGTCTTCTACTATTTGCAACCATGGCTCTTGAGCCCTTCTATCTATGTTTTCCACAGGCTGCAGGGTTTCCTGGTTTATGATTTCAATATCCAGCAATACATTATCATCGATATCAAAGCATAGCTGGCCTTGTTGGTCAACGATTCGAGCTCTGAGAAGTGGTTGGGCAGCTAAAATTAGTGAAAGAGATGTTTGAATGGGCGCAACTCCTATGGATTTGGCCAAGAGAATACCTGTAATGCAGGTGCCTGTCCCACCATCCAGAGCTCTGCACCAATTAGCTTCTGTTGTTCCCAGAGGACGACAGTTAGCTGATGAAACTCCATTATCCATTTCCACTCAATGAATCAATCAATCGTCTGCAGAAAGGCGACTCTTGTCCAGTGCTATATGAATCGTACAGAGCATCTGATAAACATAGTGGAATTTATGAATTTTGCTACTAACTTCAATTATATGTGATGGCGTGAGAAGAAGGGCGCCCAAAAAAGCCAAATAACTGCATCGAATGCACCGTGAAATGTATGAATACAAGGGAGGATCTGATAAACATGGTGGAATTTATGGATTTTGCCACAACGTCAATGATATACGATGGCGTGAGAACATGGGCTACCGAAAGAGGCCAAATAATGCCCCATCAAAAGTATGGTGAGATTGGTGCGAATGGACAAACGAGGATCCAAGTGAATGGCATCTTTTATCTCACGTCATACTATTTTTGTCATGGTTTATTTATATATATTTATGTATCTATTTTCGATATATTTACATTTTATAAAATCGATGTTGCGGAGCAGCTATACAACATTTACAAGTATATTTTTGATGGTCCAGAACAAATATCACTGTAATAAGCAATAAAATTCTTAACTGGGATTCAAAAATAAGTAATAATATTTTAAACTGTGATTCAAAACTATGTTTTGGAGTAGGCATAGATTGTTATATTATTCTAGAAATGTTAACTAGTACATCTTTAAAAAGAGTTAATTAAAAAATGACATTTACCTACAAAAATGATATTTCCATGCTCACGGTTTATCATATAAACTGAATATATGTAATGATCATACATCTATAAAATAATATTTGATTTTTCTACTCTAAAAAAAAAACATGGTTTGTAGGTAGGCTTAGGGAATTGGGTTTAGGAACAAAACCTTATCCACTTTAAGGTTCATGTTTTGTAGGTAGGCTTAGGGAATTGGGGTTAGGCTCAAAACCCCATCCACTTTAAGGTTGCTTTGCTTTTTGTTAAATGGACCCCTTCATTCATAAGGAGGTGTGTTTGGTTGTTGTTGTGCCTATGGACAAGGATAAATGTTTCCTAGTATATGATAGATCCTTTTACAATAGGTTAAAAGTTTAATCTCAAATGGACAGGAATAAATGATTTGGAATAAATGTTTCCAAGTATATGATAGATCCTTTTACAATAGGTTAAGAGTTTAATCTCAAATGGAAGAGAGTCATTGATGAAATGACACAAAATAATGGCAGAGTCACAAATGATAATGAGATCTTAAATCTTCTCTTATTAGCTAGAGAAAAGACATAAACTTCTGTTTGATTGTTCATGATGTTTTCCAAGCCCTATAAAAAAAATATTTCCATTAATCCTTAAAAAAAGTATTTCCATTAATCCTTCAAGTAATAAAGCATCCTCACTCCTACTTCCCTTACATAAACATTGTAAATATTAACCAATATGCTGTAAATATATTATTGATTTATTAATTTCCTATCTCTATCTATTAAATATCATTTTATTCTCATTTCTTACCTCCCTTACATAAACATTTTAAATATTAAACCATATGTTTTAAATATATTATTGATTTCTTAATTTACTATCTCTATCTATTAAATATCATTTTATTCTCATCTGGTTTATAAAATGTAAAAATAATGATAAAATAAGTGACTTATTGAACAATGTAACTTGCCCCAGTAGAAAATGCTTGCATCCACATGGTGTATGCGTAACACCAAGTCCACGTTGAAGCAAGGGATGAGTATTGGCCCCACTAGAAAATGATTAGCACTGTGAACGCTTGAAGCGACAAGGAAGCCATCGTATTTTAAAAGGGAAAGACAATCGTCATAGGAGATAAGATGTATTTTTAATTAATTTAATTAGGAATATTATTAAGCATAGGAGACAAAAGAAAAAAATCACTACGATTTGCGTATTTTTTAATATTGTTATACAGTTTTTTAAATATTATTATACAATTTGTTTTATTTTAAATAACACTATAAATAATAAATGAATAAAAAAATTATTATTATGATGATGATGGTGGTTAATGTCTATGAGACCAAACTTTGGTCTTTAGGAGTTAAAGAAATGAATTATTTAGTTTGATTTATCCTATGCTCAAAAAAGCTTGGAGAGAAGCTTCCGAGCTCACTGTAATTTTGTAAAATGCTAGAAAGGTCAATATTGCAACAAAGATTTTGAGACTGAGATCTAATGTGGTTGTACACGGGGCACTCTAAGAGGAAGTGATTTTCATCCTTGATGTTCGTATTTTCACAGAGATGGCAGAACCTTTTCATCCATGGTGTTTTAGGAACTGTCCAATGACTCATTTCACTATGGAGCTCATGAGAGTTCGTTCTAATCTTGGCTATATTAATTTTCTTCTTTGAGCTAGTTAAAACATAGAGATACTTTTGATCTTCTAGAGTGGGGTTGATGACTGCCTTATAATATTTTAATTTTCTTTTAGTTGCTAAATCTTTCTCACACCACATTTTTTCTTTGAACTTGGAAGTAACAATATTTTTAATGCTATTAATGTTTTACAATGCAACATTCTCATTGATCTCCCAATGGGTTAACATACCAACCTCGTTTGAGCCTTGGGTAGTTTTGGCTAGAATTTAAAGCTAGCTTAAGAAGTCTATAATGTAATATTCAATAACTATTTTAAAATAATAATTAAATATTTTAAATAATAAAAATTAAACAAGTAAAATATTTTAATAATTATATATATATATATATATATATATATATATATATATATTTTATTTTTTAACAATATTTTGTAGGGGACTTAAATTTATTTTCAAATTTAAAAAACAAGTCATATATATATGGTTTTTTTAAAAATAATAAAATATTTTAAATAATAAAAACTAATCAAACTAATTAAAATATTTTGATAATATAAAAGATATATATTAAAATTTATTTTTTATTTTATTTATCTTTAATAATAAATTTTTACGGACTCTTAAATTTGTTTTTTATTTATTGCAATTTACTAAAAATAGTAATTATTAACCATGCTAGTAACAACATCACTTATCATAGTAGTGTTAAAAAATTGAATAATAAACCAAGCAATTTGCTAAAAATATTAAATATAAATCATGTTGGTGTATACATTAGATAAAAATATTAATTATAAATTGTGTTGGTATATACATCAGATTTATAATAAAATAATTCTTTTCCATTATGCAAATTGAATAGAAAATAGAGGAAGGAAAAAAACTTTGTCGGGGCTTTTGTTTAAGGTGGGTAACAAAAAGAATTTGGATTTAGTGGAAAATGATGAGGATAATGTGATTTTATGATATAATTAAGAATGATGAAGGGAGATAGAGGAGAATGTCAATGCTGTTTAAGGTTTGAGTTGATGTGGATTATGTAAAATTATAATTAAATATGTAATATATATTTTTTAATAATTTAAAGTAAATAGAGAATGAGATATGTGGTTGTATATGATCTTGAAGGAAGAAAGACTTGGAATATGTCTAGAAACTTGGTATTGCCATGAACAATGAGGTGGAGGCATTTTTTATACTATGAGGCTTCACTGCGATTAAATACGAAGTAATTAGCAAAGTCATAAGGATTGATGATTCAATGATAATCATAAATTTTGTATATTATTGGATACTCCTTTTAAATCTACCTATTTCTAGACTCTATAAATAATGGTCTTTGTAGAGAAGGATTTTAACATAGTCACATTCTATCATGTCCTACACAACTTCAATTTAGAGGAAAATAAACAAGCAAAAGAGGGATTCATTCTTGGTGAAGGGGTTCTATGTGTAAATGAGAGGCATTAGGGGGTCGACAAGGGGCATTTCAATTCACATCACAAATCCCCTAGTATGAATGCCATTATAGAAATAGACCAATCATATAACACCTGCCTAACATGTGGATGGTGAGAAGGAAAATTTTCACACAACATTGCCTCACCTCCTACACTATGTAGTTTACTCCTCCCAACGAAATTACGAGTGGTACAATGATGGAAATAGGCCCCATGTTTGGGATGAATTGGTGGTTTGGAAGATTAAATTAGGCATGATGGAGGTTAGAGGGCATGGTTTACCCATATGAAAGTGTTTGGAATTTCATCCAACTTTGCACATATTTATCTAGGACCTTCTTAGTCATGTGTGCATCTCTCCATAGTGTGAGAAGGATGTGGTGTAAAACAATTGGAAAAATGACCTATTTGACACTACAATAGAATCATTAGAAAGAAGGATTCAAGAGCTAGTTGAAGGAAAATAATATGATCAGGAGTCATTGTGTTGTTGAATTAAGCAAGATATACAAAGTCTAAGAGAATGGGAAGTAGATTCTTGTTCTATTTGTATATCAAGGGACAATTGGAAATGACATACAATATTGTGTCTTTGTAGTGTTTAGTGGGATGTTCAACGTCCCACTTTAAGAAATGTTATCAACTTAATGTGAATTGTAACTTCAAAATGACAACTCTAGCCCAAAATGCCCATTTTTTTGTGCAAAAAGTACTCTCAAATCAAAAAGTGGTGATGCTACATGAACGTATTTTTAGTGTTAAATTTCCAAAAAAATTCAACCATGGGACAAAAACCAAAATCATGGTGACAAGAACAATTGAATTTCCACAATTTGCGATCATGACATTAAAAACTAAATATTATCAGCACAAAAATGCTTAAGATTCTAAGATTTTTAACCATGGCATTAAAAACCAAATATCATAACTATAAATCTTAAAATCGACACTTAAATTAGAGAGTTCTTCTACCATGAGCAATTATTATCATTATTCTTATTATTTTAAGATTAAAATTATAACTTATCTGAAATCTTAGTTAAAATAAGTTCCATATTTTTCAACATAATATTAAAAATTCTATAATTTATTCACCATAGTCAAGGAATATCACTAATATAAAAAAAAAAAAAAAGAGACCATTTAAAAAAACCAATTTTTATTTAAAAAAATATTTGAAAATAAATTAAAAAAAAAACACACTTCTCAAATGGAAAAAAAAAAAAAACAAACCCACAATTTTAAGAATAATTACAATAAACCTTAAATAAAATTAAAAAACTAAAAATTATATATACATAATATAACAATAAAAATAAATAATATTATTAAAAAAATATTACCATTAAAATAAGTAATTAATAAAAACCAAATAATAAGCTAAGTGCCAACCCTTTCATAACCTCCTTGACCATTGTTCATCCTCCTTATAATATTTAATTGTGGGACTGGTTCGTCCACTGTAGATTTGCTTCCTTTTTCTCGCAGAGGGTATGGATTGATACGGAGAGGGAGAGTGATTAGCGCCAACCTAATACTAATTCAACGAAGTATCGTATCACTATTCTCGACGCTTTAAGATTCCAATTGCCAATGTGGATCAAAAGGAGCTTTGGACACTTGTGCACGTGTTGAGTAGGAGACGAATGCCATTTGTGATTACAATTTGGACAGGGGTAATAAATTGGTGATTTCCAAACGTGGCAAGTAGTTGTCTGTTGCCAGTTCATGAGTGCCATCGTCGATAGACGCGTTGAAGCCTTGACCCTCCAAAGATACACCCACACATCTGTCTTCTCATAATTAATCTCACTTGAATAACATTTAGTCCCTTTATTTAATATTTCTTTGCGTCCCATATCATGGAAACTGGGAATTTATTAAAGGTCTATTGTTCAATTTTAAGGACCCTTGGTCTAGTCTTGTCTGCTATAGGATTCAAGTGCCTTACAACATTAAAAATTTCAGTTTTTTCAAATTGCTAAAGCTGAATAACATTCCTTTGCAATATGGGGGAGAGACTACTGCTATGTGATTTTTTTGCTTTCTATTGCTTTCCATACTTTCCAGATTACCGTGAGTGAATCTCCAAATACTATAATTTTCAGGATTTTCTTTGTAATGGCTAGTTTTAAGCCTTTTTAGAGAGCTAGAAATTCAGCTTGGTTATTGGTTGCAATGCTTAGACTCTAAGTATATTGGATCTTTATTTTTTTGTCGGGGCAAAAGATAATCCGTCTCATTCCTGCCACCCATTTATTATTATCGTTACTATTTTTTTAGGAGAAAAAATCTAACTTTTTATTAAATAGAAACAAAAAGTTACATAGTATATGCAATTAAGCATTCACTTTTGCTGTATGATTGCATATCATAGAGCCCACAAGATGTAAAATATACAATCTTGTCAAAAGAAAAACATGAAATGTGTTGTTCTTGAAATCAGGAAAGCAAGAAGAAAATAACCAAATAATCCAGCTAGCCTAAGCTTTCATGCCCTTCTTCTTCTCCACTCTTTGCCAACCACCAGTATTGGGAGTGGAATCAATAGTGGAAAGCTAGTTTTCCATTGTGTTCGTTGGTTGTTCCTTGTTCGATTCCGATCCTTCGGAGCCATGAGTTCGTTTGATGCCACTTACTTCTAGTTGAAGTTCTTGTTCCTGTTCCAAATTGTTCTCTTTTTGTGTATTGTCCTGGACTTTTTGTTCATCATCTTCTGCATTGTGTTCTACATTCTCTGCTGTGTCTGCCTTCTTCACCAAAGGTTCTGTATTTTGCCATCCTTTCGGCTTCCTCTGTTGCTGCTTACTCCTATTGGGGCTGGCGTGTGGGCATGTACTAAGCAGGTGACCTATTTGTTGACATCCACGACATCTGAATGCTGTGTTTTCATAGTCCAAGGGTTGTGTCCACAGTGTATTATCGAAATTCAGGATTATACTTTCTGGTAGGCCTTGGCTGAGGTCTACTTCGACGCATATTCTGGCGAAAGTAAATATCCCTCTTATGTGTCTTTCTGAATTGGTCTTTATGTATTTGCCCAAGGTATTTCCAATAGCAATTAAAGCCTTTTGATGCTAGAAATGTAAAGGGAGGTTATGCAGCCTAACCCACACTGGCATCTTTGATACCACCATTGTGTTGGCATCGAAATTTGGAAACCATGGGGTGATGAACAGTCTAGCACTACCCCAGAACCATGGCCCTTGGTTGAGAACAAAGTCCATTTCCTCTTCTATGTGAAATCTTACTATGAAAAACCCCTTGGGGTATAAGTAGATTTCGCATTTGATTGTCCAAACCGTATGGATCCATTGATGCAATACGTTAAATTTGGGCCAAAAACCATTAAATCTGCAAATAACTGCGGATGTGTGTAGATATGAGTATATAGCTTTTACCTCTGGTATATTGATGGTGAGAGATAGGCTCTCGGGTTTTTGTTCTATAATGTAGGGACCCGAAGATTCAGTGGCAGCTATGGGATTGGTTTTCCTTTTGCCTTTGGCTGCGTTCTTGAAAGACCCTATGTTCTTTGAGCTAGTTCCAGAACATCTGCCCCGCATACAGAGGTTGATGGTGATGGTTGAATCTGATATTATGTTGTAGTCCTGAAGAGTATGATTGTCCTGTAAAATGTGTCTCATATAAATCAGATTTTGTGCATGAGTTGGTATGTCGAGGAAGCTCTGTATTTTAAATCGTAGATCTCGGACAACCTTGCCATAGCCTTAGGCAGTGGTGCCTGTTGTCTGGTGTTTTGATAAAGATCTGTGTAAGGTCCACGATTATAGGATCTGTCTCCGTTTGTGGCTGACCTCTCTCTGCTGCCCGGGACGACCTACTGTAGAACCCTAGCTCATCCCTATTCCGTTAGTGTTTTTCAGTTCGGGGTTTCAGACTTGTTGGATCCTGGCAGATCTGTCTATTGAAAACCAGATCGACACCCATTTATTATTGTTATTATTAATGTATTTTTTAGTCTATACATTATAATTTTTTATTTATTTTTTAAATGTTTTAATTTTATTTTCTAATTTTAAGTTCTATTAGTTTTCTTTTTTTTTCTTAATATTTTAAACTAATTAAGGAATGTTTTTATTTATATATTTTAATTTGGAATTTATTTATAATTTTTTTTTAGAATTAAAAAAAAAAATAAGGATTTTTTACAAATGTGGTTTTTTTTTTTTTTTTCTTTTTAATTGATTATCTACATTTTTTTCGTCATTTTCTTTTCCTAATGGTAATTATTAAAAAAGAATCAATTAATGAAGAAAGTTAATGTAATATCATTTTTAGATTTAGTGTTGATTTTTTGTTTTTTATTTTCAAAGGTAATATTGTCAATTAATTTGTAATTTTGACCCCACATAAAATAAAAGAAATAAAATGAAAATTATATAAACTTGAAAAAAATTTAAATGACCAACATTTGAAAGAAAAAAAAGGTAGACAAATTTGAAAAATGTTGAAAAAACCAACATTTGAAAAAAAAGAAAAAGCAAAAGAAAAAGAAAAAGAGGAGACAAACAAACTTGAAAAAATCAAAATTTGAAAAAAAAATGTAGACAAATTTGGAAACGTTTAAAAAACCAATATTAAAAAAAGAAAAAAAAAAGAGAGAATTTTATAAAAATGCTTAAAAGTTAACATTTGAAAAAATGTCGATATTTCATATAAGATTTAAAATGTAAAAAAAGGAGACAAATGTAAAAAATTTAACGTGTGAAAAAAATGTCAATATTTCATAGATCAGAGGATTTTAAATGTCAAAAAAAGACAAGAAAAAGAGGAGGCAAACAAACTTGAAAAGCACTTAAGAAAATCAAAATTTGGAAAAACAAAACGTAAACAAATTTGAAAAGCATTTGAAAAACCAATGTTAGAAAAAGAGAAAAAAAAGAAAAGATAGACAAATTTTAAAATATGCTTCAAAAATTAACATTTGAAAAAATGTTGATATTTCATAGATAAAAATGTTCTTAACCTTCCTCCCACCCTTATGTCATCTCTTCCACCTAGTGCCATGGACGCCTTCATGCATTTTGTCTCCTCTAGCCTACCAAGAACTTATGTGGATTCTGTTTTTGTTTGCTTGCTTGATACCTCTACAAACCATGTTGTTGTCCATCTTATGCAAGCTATTGGAGCCTCACTAGACCATTTGGTTACCCTTCTTGATGTCCCAGCATAACATAAAGATTCAACAAAATAGGTGGATTTCAGTGTCAAAACTTGTTTTGGGCTTAATTATTCTCTTAGCATTTATTTCTTCTTTTTAGCATGTAGCACAATATTATGTTTTTACTAGGACACCATGTTAAACAATACACTTGTGGCTCTGCATTTGGTGGTTTTGGAAAAATACTTGTTATCATTATTTTAATGGAACTTATGTTAGGAGTAAGGCTCTTATGTCTACGTCCCATTTTGTTATGCTTAATTGTAAGGTTTGGGTGCAATCACTATAATAAAAAATCCCATTGTTACCATGTTAAAAAAAAAATAGGTTAAATGATTAAGTGAAGGAGAATTCTTTCATCAAAGAAATAAAATTAAGTTTCACGAATAGGATATAGGAAGAAAATATTTTAAAATAGAAGATGTTTTAGAATACTAGTAAACTTCCTTAATAAAAAGAAAAATACCCATCTTGGAAATTAGGAGAGAAAATTGATTGTGTAGAAATTGCAAGAAATTTGTTATTACTAATGAAATCGAACTGAAATCAAGAGACATAAATTCTTTCTACTATTTTGTAGAAAGGAAAACACATGATAGAAACACATGCAATAACATGCAGCCATCAAAACACAAGGAACACAATGATTTTACAGGGGAACCCACACTAGTACAAAATGAGAACTTAGTGACTAAACAACTAAAAAAGTTAGTCACCACCAATATTTCATGTGAATTACTACTAAATTTGAGCAATTTTAAGTCACCCAACTAAAAATGATTAACTTAAACGACTAATTTATTCTAGGGATAAAATATACAACTAGATAATACATGACTCAACTAAAAGCGACTAACTTAAATGACTAATTTTGTTTAGGATTAAAATATATGACTAGAAAATAAGTGACAAAATTAAAAATGATTAATATAAAAGACTTTATAGTCCAAAAATAAAAATATGACCAACTAACAAGTACACCAAGTATATGAATTAGTCATTTATGCTAGTCATTTTTAATTGTCATTTCGATGATGGAAAATTGCAATTTTGATACTAAAATGTTACATTTCACTATATTTTAACAATGCAGATGGATTCAAAGATCCCTTTAAGGTGGTCTTTGAATCCATCTACAATGTTAAAATTTAGAGACAAAGGGGTCTATGAATCCATCTACAGTGTTATAATTTAGAGACCCCTTTAAGGGGCTCTCTGCACTAGTAGAAAATGAGAAATTAGTGACCATGTGACTAAAAAAATTAGTCACGACAACTTTTCCAAGTGAAATACTATAAAAAATGAGTAATCTTAAGTGACCTAGCTAGAAACGACTAACATAAACGACTAATTTAGTCCTAGGTTAAAATATACGACCGTCTAATAAGTAGTACAACTAAAAATGACTAACATGAATGACTAATTTAGTTTAGGAACAAAAATACAACTACCTAACAAATATTACAATATTACAAATTAGTCATTTTAATTGTCACTTCAACAATCTAAACTTACAAGTGATCAGTCCAAGGTTGAAAGAGATCAGTCCCAACTCGGCTAAGAACACACAACACAAAGGACATGCACATCTTTTGGAGGAGCAGTCCACTCGGATGCGACAGTCACATCATACAAGGTAAGATAACACGTACAACACTCACGGATTAGTCCGAGACGAGTGTGACAATTGTTATAGCAAGGTTCAAGTGAAAGGTCTGTCTGATGTCCGACAAAGCAGTCGACACGGACGGTGACAACATTAACAATATATGCAACACATTAACAACAAGATTCATATAATTGCATGTGAATTAGTTCATACACACGTACGTAAGTTAAACAACATATATCATTAAATCAATTGGAGCAATCCAAATACAATAACAACATATGCACGAAAATGTGTTGGCTCTTATTACATAAAGAAGTGTGAGTCACAATCATATAATACATCCATGTAAACTTGCTAGCCCCAACAGTGGAACGTTACAACCATATCCGCTTGCTCCTCCAAAGAGATGTACTAACTCCGTGCATTGGAGAAGCCAAGGCGCATTACAATACTGTCCAAGCCTTCTTCAAGATAGTCTTAATAGAAGTTTGGCTGACCAAATGCCTATACAATAAGTTATGAGGGACTATTTATAGCAAAGGGTGGGGTGACCTTTGACATTCCCCTTTGTGCAGTTCAACTACCCTCATGACTCTTCATCTACTCTATGATTGTTACATCCAACCATGGACACTTGATTTACACTTGACATGACTCAACATTACAATGCACATGTACTCATGTGAGACAATATGGCTTGAGAAAGCCTTGCAAGACATCACTGACACTCGGTTCGCTGTGATGAGAAGAACTCTTTGACATGCTTTGATGGTGAAGGTGGTGAGTTGATGCCAAACTTGGTCATTCGTGATGGTGTGCATGCATCTCATGGTGACATCTTGTTGAAGCGAACCTTAGTCTCTGTTACAACCAGTGCATTGGTTTGGCCCCTTCATCCAACTCATCTGTTAACATGCACATGGTCTTCTTGGGTATAGTTGAACCGTCAACACACTAATGCATAATGTCCATGCTGATTTTCAAGTTTGTGTTGGTGGTCATGCGCGTCAACTTGTCGAAGTACATGTTCAGCCCCAGTTGGACTTGCTTCTTGTCTTCTCCTTGGTGAGTGTGTTGAATGGGTAGGATTGCATGCGTGCGCTCAACGACATGCATGTTGTTGAATACCTTGCATGAAATCAAAAACATTTCTCACCATGTCTACTCTGTATTAGATGTTGGGATGGATCTTTAACTTGTACGGATGCAGTTTGATCCGTGAGTGCATGTTGCGCCCACCGTTGTTCCTGTTCCTTTTGCAACTCATTCGTCGGTCTGTGCAGCTTCATGTTCTTCCTGAGTTGTTGCTTCAACACATGCAACTCCTTCTTTCTTTCATATTCCGCCTTCGCGCGATCTTCATGTCACACCATCACTTCATAGCCGGAGTCTCCAAAGTTGCTTTCATCATCAATGGACCTACTTGAGCTTGCAACCTTGTTCCGCCTTCGCGTTGTCAACAACCTTCCTCTTGCATTTGTTGCATTTGGTATGCTGTCTTCAGCTGCTATTCACGATGCTGCTTGCTATGATGTTGTTGTTGTCATATCTTGATGTCCTTGTGTACGAACAACTTGATGTCTTCATGGGTAGGAAAGTCCATGGACACTTGATCGACTGCATCCACAAGTGTGCTCTGGATGGTGTCTTCGCCTCTGCTCTCCTGGAAACCATTGTACCTGTACTTCTGAGAGGTGGATGAACACCTGGGATACCTGGAGATATGGTAAAACTTATGGCAAGCAATCCGTCAGTCGAAAACCAAAATGAACATGAGAACTGACTTGCAACATACCTAGGTGCATGATCATGAAGGTTGCGCAATTTCGGTCCGGAGGTCGAGAGACCGACTGCCAAGACTACACAAGGCGCAGTTTGGGTTGTTGGGAGACTGGCTGACTGCTGGAACTGCGTAATGCACAGTCTAGTCTGTCTGCTGACTGTTGGGATTGTGCAATGCACAATTCCAGATGGAAAGGAATGCTAGCCTAGGGATAGATTTGCGCAATTTCTTGGGAAAAGCAGCCACTGTCCTCTAGAAATGCGTAAAACAGTCCTGGAGGCTAGCCTTGGGTAGGAATGCGCAAATCTGGTGAGCAAGGTGAGCCTTCCTTCCCAGATTGCGCAATGCAGCCTTGGTGAAGGTAGAGTCCAGGCCAAGGTTGGCTCGACTCGCCGATGGGCAACTAAAAGAAATTAAGACAGTAAATGCATGGCGACACTAAGTGATAGAAGAAGTGATTGATAGTGCATTCAAAACATGAATGAAAGATCTAGCAAATAGATCAACATGCATGTGGCTGAGACAGTTCGTCGATTGGGTGAACGATTGTGCAAAATAGTTTCATGCATGCGACAGTAGTGATATAGCAACAAAAATAGAAACAAATCTAGGAGAAGTTAGCATATATTTAAGCAACAAAAAGCGTTCAATCAAGCAAAAATTACTCCCACAAGCGAAAACACAAAAAGCGACAGAAATTCAACACAAGGCATGGAAAGCGGGTTTACCCCAAAACAACTGAGCTGAATGTGTTGACTACTCCTAGATGTGATGTGGGATGTCAAAGTTGCAAGGTTGATGTGAGGGATGAGCTTTGCAGCGATCGGTTGATGAGTTTTGATAACATCGAGGTTGTGACGCGCATGCCACAAATCTAGGGGAAGTGACACTTGATGGGAGGTTTCAGAATTGTTCCTTGCATGTAACCTCCAACTGCTAAACATAGATCCCTGAAACAAGGGATGCCTTTGCATGCTGCCTTGGGAGAAGTAGCCTATGCATGTAAGCCTGTTTTGCTCAGTTCCAGAGGGAACCGGTCAACTCAGCGGCACATACAAGAGACTGCTTGACGGTTGGAGAAAAATGTGCATTTCTCGCTGGGAGTTGGGCTGGCTACCTAGGATATTTGCGAATTTCTCGGCAGAGCAGCTGACTGTTGCCCAAATTTGCACAAATTCTAGGCTGAGCAGCGTTGATGGGAAAATTTGTGCAAATTCTATTGGGAGCCCAGCAGGCTATCAAAGAGTATTGTGTAATTCCTAGAGGGAAGGATGGTTTCCCTCCAGAAATGCACAATTTTCAAGGGGAAGCTGCTTAGCCTGCAGCTGGACCAAGTTTGGGTAAGCAGCCTATGAGGGGAATGGATCAACTATGATCGACAGGCTGCCTTTGTGCGAGGAAAACACTGAAGCTTGATTCCTTGAAGAGGTAGAACAAAGTGTTGTGTAAGGTTGGTAGGGAGGCTCCAAAACAAGTTAAGGAAAAATTTCGGAGGGTGGTTGTAGCCACTACAACACTTGGAAACACACTGGTAGAACTCCACCTCTTTACATAGACCTTGTTCGTGAAAAGCAAGTCTAACGCCTTCGAAAGTATTGTTAAGTTCTTAGCTTATCTTGGTTTCACACTAACTTGATTGTAAGATGTAGCATCTGCCAAGCCCTTGGTCGAGTGAGACACATTCCAAGCCAAGGCCACACAGTTGTTTCGATTGGGATTGAGGGGTATATATAGGTGCACAAGTAGTATAGTCGTCAAAGTCTTAGATTCATCTTTGGTGTTGTTCCACTTCCAGCAGGCCTGGACAATACCCCAGTGGAGTCACATAGGAACACAAGCATGGCTATGTTGCCAGCGAGCCTTGTTAGTACCCCGACGGAGTAACTTGCGTCACCTCCTTGCGCAGGAAGCCTTTCTCTTCTTTTGCCTGATTCATTATTCATTTTGATTTTTTTGACTTATGATTTTTTTCATTTTCATTTTCACTATGCATAGCACTTATTCATTTCGGAGGCGGAAGAGGGATCCCGACTTATTGAGAGCAGAAGAGGTTGTTCCAGTAGAGAAGTAGTTTATTATATCTTTGACGTGCGTGTTAAGGTTTTCCCCCTCACCTTACTCTACTTGATTGAGTTGACAAGGGTTAACCCTAAAACAACCGACTAGAGCAGGTGACATTAGTTAGCACACAAGTGTTGTGTTTTCACCAAGGTTCACTTCGAACAGTACGTATTTTCCTTCGACGTACCATGGAATAAGAGTAACAAGCTCATCATACAAAGGCAAGATGACAGATAACCAAGTAATGATAGCTGTACAAGCCCTCTTATACTTTACCTAGCTCACTTCAAGAGTCATACATGGTTTCATGCAAGACTAAACTATGGACGAAACAAAAAACTAACAAACATCAAAGCAAAGCAAAAGAGGAAGCGAAAGTGAAAGAAAAACAAGCAAACAAGCAAGCAAACAAACAAGCAAACAAAGCATATGAGGAAACAAGCATGCAAGCAAACAATTGAAAGAAATCACTACTCCTACTCCTACACTAACGGTGCATGGGCCTGATCACGTGAAGTGATACTTCCAATGCACCCACCAGCGCAATGGTAGATCCATGTTGGTGAAGGCTTGGTCTGTGAGCAACCCAATGGTGCGAACCAGCAGGCAAGAAATATATAACAATGAAGACAACCACACTTAATGTTTCAAAGTGCCCATAGGACATGAGTGAGTGCATGTGCATAACAGGCAATCCGTGGACTTATCATGGTGCTGTGTGACACTACGTGCAACTTTGAAGCATAAGCACACTCTTGACTGTGACATGCAAGCAAACGAAAGAAACAAAGATAACTTGGGTGCAAATGAGTACTTGCAATGTAAGACTCCTCCAATGCATGAGAAATGGGATTGTGCAGTTCGAGTGGAGGAAGTGTGATCTGTGAGTGAGATGGATCTTCAATGCATACATATGAGTGATGAGGAGCCTTGGGTGATTGAATAGTTTCATGATCAAAAGTGAGACTAACCCCAAGAGAGAAAGGGCCTAGCATAACCATAAGCTCGGGCTGAAGTGCCTTGACAGTCTTGGGTGTCTCAACTTCATCATCAGGTAGATCATCATACACCGGTGGCTTCGAAAGATAAACTGCGATAGATTCATGATTGTGATCAAAATTGGAACCAAATGGATCATGACCACCACGATCAGAAAAATAAACGAATTTTTTGGCATCCTCATGATTAGATGAATCGAATAGAGGGGTAAATGAAAAGCGAACAAACTCATCTTCCATTTTTCCGAAAAAGACAGATGAAGGATTAAGTGGATTTTCAACAGGTAACTTATCCTCCCCGTTGTCGAATGATGGACTAACATCCGGTTAGTCCTATGAGTGATCAACAATGGGTGCATTCGTCGATGAAGATACACATGCAAAATCATAGATGGCAGGTTCACCAAAGACATTAGGAAAGAACGGAAGGCCGTTCGGACTGAAGGGAGTCATCCTTGGCCGAGTGTTGATATTCAAGCTCCTACTCATACTCTTCATGAATGACAATGCATGTTGGTTGTGCAATGCCAACTACGTCATTGGGTTGTTCTTCATTCACAACAAGTGAAGAGTCTGAAATGGATGAACGCAAGACAACATCATCCAGAGGAACACCTGAGTGCGAAGATGGAGGTCGAAGAAAGGAATGCATATGAGAACTTAAAGGACTCACAGCCACATCTGTGCGAAAATTGAGTGGAGTGATGTTGGGAGAGTGTGAAGGATGAACTGGTGTGTGAGCATGATCCTCAACATCACTGGGCAGTGGTGGAGCTGCTGAATGAGAGGGAGGCAGAGAGTCAGTTGAGACAATCCTCGCTCCCACATGAGGTTGCACAGTTCCATTAATGAAGAATGTTGAGCTAGGCTTGATATCAAGCTTCCTCTTGGGACGGGCAGATTTCTTAAGGCAATATTCGAACTGGTCCCAAAGATAAGAAAATTTCATTTGGCTCCTCAGAGCTTGAAACTGCAAGTCATGGAAGCGCTGCCAAAAATCAATAACAGATTCATGTGGATCCTCTGTTGTTGTAACAGTTTTCAGTCAAGATGGTCTGGATCAAAATGATAGAACATGTCTTCAATAAGATCACAAAATTGCTCAAATGAGTGCACGTTGTCAGCCAATAGGTTGAGCACCAAATGAAATGGAGATTCGCGAAGTGTGTATGTAAGCAACAAACCAGTGTGTTCATTAGAAAACTCATCTTCCTCATGAATCATGGAAAGAAAGTTATGTAAGTGTTCAGGCTAGGGCACTTCGCCTTCACCATCATACATGTGAGTAGACAAGAGATCGAAAAGCTTCTCTGAGATGGAGACATCTTCACGATTCGAAACACACCTTGGGGGAAGCAGAGTGAAAGACTCCATGAAAGATATGCAAAAGTTCAAAACTGGATGAGAGGACACTGCTTGTCTTCAGACCCTCCTTCTAGCCCCAGATATGTTGACAGTGTTGGACCCACCAACATGTCAAGGGGATCCGGCGGTAAGAAATCCCAATTAGACCTTAGACCATTTGGTGTAGGAGTTCCAACAGTGGGTCATAAGGTAATGCCTTGACCACGATGTCGAATAGAGGCAAGTATGATAACTCTGTCAACAATAAGTGTGTGACTAATGCAGTGAGTCAAGGAAGGTGTATGAAACGTTCCAACACTTCGAAGGGGGAAGGAGGTGAAGGTGAGTTCTAGGTTGAAAGGGATCAGTCCCAACTCAGCTAGGAACACACAACACAAAGGACATGCACATATTTCGGTGGAGCAGTCCACTCGGATGCGACAATCACATCATACAAGGTAAGATAACACGTACAACACTCACGGATTAGTCCGAGATGAGTGCGATAGTTGTTATTGCAAGGTTCAAGTAAAAGGTTTGTCTGATGTCCGATAGATCAGTTGACACGGACGGTGACAACATTAACAACATATGAAACATGTTAATAACAAGATTCATATAATTGCATGTGAATCAGTTCATACACAAGTACGTAAGTTAAACAACATATATCATTAAGGTAATTACAACAGTCCAACTACAATAACAACATATGCATGAAAATGTGTTGGCTCTTATTACATAAAGAAGTGTAAGTCACAATCATACAATACATCCATGTAAACCTTCTAGTTCCAACAGTAGAACGTTACAGCCACATGCGCCTACTCCTCCAAAGAGATGTACTAGCTCCATGCAGTGGAGAAGCCAAGGCGCGTTACAATACTGTCCAAGTGTTCTTCAAGACAGTCTTAATAGAAGCTTGGCTAACCAAAGGCCTATACAATGAGTTATGAGGGACTATTTATAGCAAAAGATGGGGTGACACTTGACATTCCCTTTGTGACAGTTCAACCACCCTCAAGACTCTTCACCTACTCTATGACTGTTACATCCAACAATTGACATTTGACTTACACTTGACATGACTCAACATTACTATGCACATGTACTCATGCGAGACGACATGGCTTGAGAAAGCCTTGCAAAACATCATCGATACTCGGTCCATTGTGATGAGACCAACTCTTTGATATGCTTGTGATGGTGAAGGTGGTGAGTTGATGCCAAGCTTGGTTGTTCGTGATGGTGTGCATGCACCTCATCGTGACATCTTGCTGAAGAAAAACCCTTGCCTCCATTGCAACCGATGCATTGGTTTGGCTCCTTCATCCAAATCGTCTGCTAACATGCGCATGGTCTTCTTGGGTACAGTTGAACCGACAACACACTGAAGCATAATGTCCGTGTTGATCTTCAAGTGTTTGTTAGTGTTCATGCGCATGAACTTGCCGAAGTACATGTTCAACCCTAGTTGGACTTGCTTCTTGTCTTCACCTTGGTGAGGGTGTTGAATGTGTTGGATTGCATGCATGTGCTCAACAACATGCATGGTGTTGAATCCCTTTCATGCGATCAACAACACTCCTCACCATGTCTTCTTTGTGTCAGCTGTTGGGATGGATCCTTAACTTGTACGGGTGTAGTTTGATCTGTGAGTGCATGTTGCGCCCACTACTGTTCATGTTCCTCTTGCAACTCATTCGTCTATATGTGCAGCTTCATGTTCTTCCTGAGTTGCTGCTTCAGCACATGCAACTCCTTCTTTGTTCCATATTCTGCCTTCGTGCGATCTTCACGTCGCGTCCTCACTTAATAGCCAAAGTCTCCAAAGTTGCTTTCATTATCAATGTACTTGCTTGAGCTTGCAACCTTTTTCTTCCTCCGTGTTGTCAACAACCCTCCTCTTGCATTCGTTGCATTTGGTATGCTGTTTTCAGTTGCTGTTCATGATGCTGCTCCCTGTGATGCTTTTGATCTCATATCTTGATTTCCTTGTCTACGAACAACTTGATGTCTTCGTGGGTAGGCAAGTTCATGGACACTTGATTGACTGCATCCCCAAGTTTGCTCTGGACTGTGTTTTCGTCTCTGCTCTCCTCGAAACAATTGTACATGTATTGCTGAGAGGCAGATCAACACATGGGATACATGGAGACATGGAGACACTCATGGCAAGCAATCTATCAGTCGAAAACCAAAATCTGGGTGCATGATCATGAAGGTTGCGCAATTTCGGCCGGGAGGTCGGGAGACTGACTGCCAAGAATGCACAAGGCACAGTCTAGGATGTTGGGAGACTGACTAATTGTTGGAACTATGTAATGCACAGTTCAGTTTGGTTGCTGATTGCTAAGATTGCGCAATGCGCAATTCTCGTTGGGAAGGACTGCTTGCCTAGGGACAAATTTGTACAATTTTTTGGGCAAAGCAGCCACTGTCCTCCAGAAATGCGCAAAACCGTACTGAAGGCCTGTGCTGGGGAGGAATGTGAAAATATGGAAAGGAAGGTGAGCCTTCCTTCCCCAGATTGTGCAATGTAGCCTCGGTGAAGGCAAAGTCTGGGCCAAGGTTGGCCTGACTCACCGATAGGACATTGAAAGCAACCAAGACAGTAAATGCATGGGGACATTAAGTGATAGAATACATAATTGATAGCGCATGCAAAACATGAATGAATGATTTAGAAAACAAATCAACATGCATGTGGGTGAGGCAGTTTGTCGGTTGGGCGAACGACTGTGCAAAACAGTTTCATGCATGCGACAACAGTTAGATAGAAACGAAAACTAAAAGAGAGCTAGGAAAAGCTAGTATATATGTAAAGGAAAAAAAGCATTCAAAGAAATGAAGAAAACAATACTCCCACAAGAGAAAACAAAAAAAAGCGACAGAAATGAAGCACAAGGCATGGGAAACTGGCTTACCTCAAAACAGGTGAGCTGAATGTTCTGACTACTCCTAGATGTGATGTGGGATGTCAGAGTTGTAAGGTTGATATGAGGGATGAGATCTGCAGCATCTAGTTGATGAGTTTTGATAACATCGAGGTTGTGACACGCATGCCACGAATCTAGGGGAAGCGACACTTGGTGGGAGGGTTCATAATTTCTCCTTGCATGTAACCTCCAACTGCTAAAAATAGATCCCTGAAACAAGGGATGCCTTTGCATGCTACCTTAGGAGAAGTAGCCCATGCATGCAAATCTGTTTTGCTCAATCCTGGAGGGAACTGGTCAACTTAGTTTCACATGCAAGATATTGCTCGACTACTAGAGAAAAATGTGCATTTCTGACTCAGAGTTGGGCTGGCTGCCTAGGAGATTTGCACAATTTCTGGGTAGAGCAGCTGACCGCTGCCCAGATTTGCGCAAATTAAGGGCTGAGTAACCTTGTTGGGGAAATTTGTGCAAAATTCTGTTGGTAGTGTTGGCAGGAAGGATTGTGCAATCCTGGAGCCCAACAGGCTATCAGAGAGGATTGCTCAATTCTTGGTGGGAAGGCTGGTTGCCCTCCATAAATGTGCAATTTTCAAGGGGAAGCTGCTTAGCCTGCAGCTGGACTAAGTCCGGTAAGCAGCCTATGAGGGGAAT
>APFE031222475.1:0-12163 GCA_000404065.3 Pinus taeda
CTATGGGCCAAATACCATGGGCTAGATTATTATTAATACCATGCAAAAAACATTATTAACCCTAATATTAGTATTAATGAAAATAAAAATGGCACATGGTATTGACCCATGGTATTCATGTGGAATTTAGCCTATTTAAAGGGACATTTAAAGGGAGGAATTAAACCAGCGTAGATCCATCTTTACTCTGGATCTATTAAGCGCCGACAGGGATCAAATATCGTGATATGAAAACTAGCGTAGAGTGAAAAAATATTTTATCCCTCTCAAGGCTTGGTGGATCAAGAGTAAAAATGGATGTTGTAATTTAATGTATGTTAAACATTTTAACTTGGTTAAAAATAAAAAATAAAATCAAAAATCAATATTACATTTTACTTAATTTTTATTAAATTACTAATAGTAATTTTTAAGCTCCAGGTTTATGATAACCCATGGTATTGACCCATGGTAATACCATGGTATTCACGTGAGCATAGACTATTTAAAGGGGAAATTCTATCATCTTAGATCCATCTTAATTCTATGTCTACCAAGTGCTTAGAGGGACAAATAGATTTCATCCCTCTAAGAGTGATAGGTGTGGAGTTAAGATGGATATAGGTTGGTTTTTAAGGTGACTGGTTAAAGCTACATTTATTCACTTCACAAATTTAGTAAAAAATACCAATATCTCCATTAATATTGGTTTTTCTTATTTAACAAAAAAATTCAAAACACTGAAACCTTATCACTCTTTCCGCATCACCCTCGCAGAAGATTTCCCACCATTTTTTAGACATTCTCAATATGATATCTCCATGAAAATGTTTAGGTATTGTTGTTGGATTAGTTGTTTGAAAAATAAGTTGGATTGTACAACCTTTCATCTTCTGTGCTATTCTTAGTTTGTCCTAATGATCTGTAGGGGTTGGAGCCTCTGCACCATATTTTCTTAAAAGGTGGAGATTGTTCACCAAAAAGGAAATTAATCTACATGTTACAACGCTGTTAAAAAATGCGAGATGTATGAGGGTAGTGAATTATGCTAATAAGCAATTTAGATTGGGAGAGACGTAATTAAATTTAATTATTTAATTGAATATTTCCAATTAAAATAATAATAAATCTACATTTATATATTCATATATTGATTGGAAGGCTTCTCACAATGGTCACTTCTTTCAATTAGATCCCCTTCAAGCCTTTTGGATACCTAATACTTTCTTATATAATATAGTTGGGGCTTGCTACTTGTTGACGTGTTGGGGTAAACAAAATTGATGTGCTTTTTTTTATCTTGCAGTTGGAGTCTATGGAATAAGAAAGAAATTTGATAACCTGAAAAAAGTGGTAGCTTGACAAAAGTTGTAGAGAAAAGATTAATCTGTCCTACCTTCACAAAACTCGTGGTCAATATCAACACCTACAAGAACTTTGTTTTGGAATATTATCAAAACTAATAGAATGATATGAAAGAGTGTATTATAAGAATCTTGACAAACACGACCACTGAAACTTGGAACATTGTTTGTAGGAAGAGAAAATTATGTTTCTTTTTTCCAAACATGTATGTTAGTATATTATAGTTTAATGAATATGCTTTCTTATTATCATATATGGTTTCATACTTTAACAAAACGTTTGCCAAGACTTCATAATGTTTTATTATTCAGTAAAAGATTTTCCAAGATCTTACAAGATTTTATAATTTAGTGAAAGATTCTCCATCACTATACAAGATAATATAATTTGGTGAGAGATTCGCCAAAAAAATTATATATACATTTTATATTATTGATAAAATCGCCTCCCATTTTTCCTATGTATCATGGGGATTAGCCCATTTATTATACATATAAATATAGGGTGGTACTTAAAATTTTCCCTAGAGTCGAGAAAGAAACAAAGATGACTCTATCGCTTTCAATTGGAAACAAGCTCGAAAGTACAAGTGCTTGAATGATCTTTGAAGTTTAATTAGTCAAGAAGATCAAATGACTTCTCTGAATGATCTAGGTAAAGAGAATTACTAGGCAACCGTGAGCTACAGAATACCCCCTGGCAAGCCAAGAAGTACGAGTAAGAAATCTCCCTGAACGCTATGTTTGATGTATCACGTTTGCAAAGCGACTGACTCGACTTCCTAAGGATAAAAGGATTACAGTCTAGTGGGGTCTCCCATTATATACTCGATGGTACTAGGAGCACAAATTTGTACTAGCATTGTCTAATGCCGAAGCTAATGATAGCTTCTAGGTTTAAAGACGCTCGAACACATCTCTAGCCTAGACCTTATAGATATGATCGTTAATGTCAAATGCACCTTAGATTAATTGAATTCATTTTAAAGTTGATCTTGAGTTATGTTTTAGTTTTCATGTCTTAGCGATGCGACTCAAAAAACCTTAAATGCAACTAAATGGGACAAGACTCTTTCAATTCGATGAAATGCCTACACTATATAGGGTAGAAACTACGCAATCAAATGCAAACAATCAAGCAACTGAAAATGAAATGATCTTTCACTACCTTACTTTTTCAAAAAATAAATTAATGAAAAATGCATTCCAATTCCTAATTTCCTGATAACCACTTATCTATTAGTATTTTCAAAAGCAAACAAGTCTCTTCCTTTTTCAAATGTTGATGCAATCCTAGTCTTTTAATGATGCAAGTTATCGTAACATAATGATGCAACAAGCTAGAATTTCATACTTTTTTGTGAAACAATGAAACAAAGTTTTTCGCATATAATCTTTCAGTGAAAAAAGTTCTCGAGAAAATAAGCTCTTCCAGCAAATGAACACATGAAAAGAGAAACTCATTCAAACTAATGAAACACCAAATTTACCAATCACAAGATGAACAATGTAATCCATGCTCGAAAATAAACGTTTGGGCAAGCAAACGAAAAATTTTCAAACTTGTGTAAAAGGGGTAAAAGTCATAAAAGGACCAAAAAACAAAATGAAAAGAGTAAGTACACCTACAACCTGACTTACTGAGTTTGTAAACTGTTGAATGGATGACCAACTAGATGCCCTAGTGTCGTTGTCCACTCAATGACTCAATCAATCAAGCAGAAAGATGATAAGCCAGCAAGAAAAAAAAACTAAATGAAAATTAGATTTCTAATCAAGGAGAAGACAGTGCAAAAAATCTTATGGGGTCAAAACCACAAGAGTAGAACACACTAGCCAAGATTCGGATCAGGCCTTAATCTTCACTTACAGGCATCGGCACGACTACCTAACTAACAAAAAGCACTAGAGGCTAGTCAACGTGATTGTTTCTCAGGAACTCCCACTGATCAGCACGATTATCATCGAATTAAGCGCGTTGATTGAGGGAGCTAAGGAAAAAATAAAAATTTCTTGAAGTAGGGACTAGATCTGCTACTATCAATTTTAGATTCACACTATTAAGCAAGAGAAAAGAAAAAGAATGAAAGGTAAAAAGTGGAACTATAAAATTTCACACAAAATCATGAAATCCAAGACAAAAAAAAGGATTGGGATCCCCAACAAAGTCACCAATTTGTGGTGAAGTAAAATTATAAGTGTGGACACGAATGAATTCCTTTAGCCCGATTATGGGTCTAGCCACAACAGATACATTCTATGGAATATTTCCTTAGGATAGAACCAATTAAGATGGACTACCTCTTAGTCCACTTATCTTGTTTGATGATGTCCTTGCTTGCTCGCCCCGACTATCTCTCACTTCCTTCTTCAAGCACCTGAAACAAGTAAACAACAACAAACAACAAACATGATAATAGACAAATTGTAATTCAACCTACTTAACAAGTCAAGAAACATTAATACATGAATATGTAAGATGACAAATCATGTAGGAAATCAATCAATAGTTGCATATATTAATATCGAGGAGAGATTACAACAATTTGTCTTGACGTTACAGTCCTCCTCTGAAAAGACCAGGTTCCCACACAGTTCTACTAGCATTCCATGATGGTCTCAATCAACAATTATTTTAAGGCTCTTCCCTTTAGGCTTCACTCGAAATCAAATCACACTTCTCCCTCACACAACTATATATCTACAACTAGTAATAGCTCGTTGTCTACGCCAAACCAAAATAGCATAAGTAACCAATATCCACACTCTAGCCCTAACACTAGCTTGTGCTTGGGAAGAGGGGAGGTTTATATAGGATGAATGGATGGGAGATGGATCCTCTTCTCATGCGAGAAGCGCTTATCCCTTGAGATAGTTCAATCATTATAGGGGAAAGGAGCCCAAACTGACATCCTCAACCCCATCCGGCCAAACCATTTACCAGACTTCTATTATGAAGCTTCTAGAGATAGAAGCTTCAGCTCCTAATTTTAAAAAACTTTCCATAACAGGACTGGCACGACGGAAACACATCTTAGTCACTCTAGTTGGCACGAGTAGTAGTGCTAGTTTTTGAACATTGACACAGGGGAGACAAAGATTATAAGCGCCAGCCTTGTAAACTAGGAAAACAGAAGTTTTAGGGAAAATAGTGCAAAAGGGAATTGAGATGCTCATGAAAAGGGACATAATGGGAATTCCTTCATGAAGGCCAAGTATGCGGGGTTCACTGTAGAGGTCCTCTAAGATCAAGGAACGGGGAGTACAAGGACAGTGAAAAAATGATGTGTAACACTTCTTCATGCAATCAACTGATTAAACCAGGGATAGACTGTCATACTGAGGAGGAGGTTCAAGGATTGCACAATGTGTGTTTCCAGGAGACAATGATAAAGGTCTAGTCACTGTTACTATGCAATGACTGTAACTGAGGGATATGGAAGTAGGACAACAAAATCAAGGGAATTAGTGAGGCAAGGGAGAAGGCTTGCTCACTGTGATTTTGTAGTGCACAGTTCTGGAAGGCAAGAGACAAAGAATCGTACATTTTAGAAACTCAATGAGACAGTGGGAAAGGCTTACTGACTATGATTGCATAATGTGTTATGTCTGAGGGTCTGGAAGATAAAACTCCCCAACTGAGGGATATAGTGACGTAGTGAGGCAGGATTTCTCACCATGATTGCATAATGCATAATTCAAATAATACTAAGGTGATTGTGTAGTTTTATAGGTTAGGGAGATAGTGAGGCCTGAATATTGATTGAGACTGCACAAAGTACAATGGTAGAATCACTAGGAGAGAGATTTGCATAGTTTTAAGGGCATAAAGCATATATTGTGCATTGTGATTGTGTAAAATGCAATCCTTGGAGGTAGTGACTACATATTGCACAATTCTAGGAGGAAAGGGTGCTTCACTGTGAGATAAGGCTGCACACTACATATTTATAAAGGGTATAAATATTGAGAAAGTCGTAAAGACAGTGAAAACTCCAAAAATAGCCAAGTGTCTGATTAGTGAGACAAGAGAGAAGAAACAAGCCATGAAATGATCATCCCACACCTAGATAATATCAACACATGACTCAAAATCCACATGCATACCCAGAAATGACAACAAAGCGAAACTTATTTCTAAGTGTGATAGTTGAAACATCAATTTGTGACACTTAGGATGTGAGTTACCACATGAGTGTCGACTGCAACCAAAAAGTGCGCTAAGCTATAGGAGAGTGTTTACCACATATTCATATAATATATATGATCAAATAATATAAAATAATGGCTATGGTTTCATCTTATGGTGTGCTAAAGTACAACACATGTAGGAGTGAAAACAATCAAAAGCAATACTTGCAACAATAAGAAAATGTGAAGATGAGACTTGCATAATCTAGAAAAAGTGAAAGAGGAACATGTCAGAGAAAAAAAAAGAAAGAAAAAGTAACACTTGATAAAGTGAAAGAAAGCATAAATGAAAGTCGTGAAAGTGAAAGAGACACTTATGAAAGAAAAAGCACACAAAAACGACAATTGAGGAAACTCACTATTAGTGACAGAGACTATCTCATACAATTCCATGTTCACTGTCAACTAAGATTGTGCACTTACTATCAACAAGAACTATGCAGTCATTATCTTTATGAATTGCGCAATAAATATTAGCAACGATTACATAGTGACTATCATCACAAGTTGCATAGTTACTATCACTAGGAACTACACAATCACTGTATCTAGGGCCTGCAGAGGCACTACTATCAAATATTGCACAGTGACTACTCTCAAGGATTGTGAAATGTCTCTCTTCAAAGATAAACATTAACCATTGAACTTTTTGGAAAGAAGAGCGCTTGCAAAAGAATGAAAGGTTTCCCATGTGTGAAACTGTGGCTTTGATACTCAAACACATAGAAAATAATTAACCGATCATGAAGTGACCATGAACAGTTTGAAGTGACAGATCATGGGAACTTAAGTAGTTTCCAAAATTCAAATGTAGTCAAAATTTTGGAGGGTGTTTGTCATAGCGACAACACTTGGACACACATTGGAAGACCTCATGCTTCCCTTCTTAGGTTTACCTTTTATGAAAAAGGTATATTCTTTTAAGAAATATTAATTCACCATGTGGATTGCCTCAACTTCTCCATTTATCATGGTTATAAGTATATTTTCTCCTATCCCATTCTTGGATGAAAACATAATGATGAAGCTTACCATATCACAATTGTTTTGATCTAGGAGAAGGGTAATATTTAGTTTTGAGTTTGGAAATATCAGAGTCTTCATTTCATATCTGGTTTTTCTCAGCAGTCAACAAGCTTTTTTAATACCTCGACGGAGTGACTACCAAAACACAAGCCTTTCTTCACTACCATTCATCCTTTTTAGTACCCTAACAAGGTTACTTGCTTCACGTCCGTGGGAAGGAAGTCTTTCTCTTCTTCCATGTCTTATTTTATTTTATTTCAATATGCTCATTGGAATTTTATCAACATTTATACTGCCAAGGTGGAAGAGGGATTCTTACTTATTGAGATAAAATGAGGTTGTTCCTTCAGAGACAGTTTATATACCTTTGTAATAAATATGCTCACCATTAGGTTTCCCCTTCCCCTTCTCTACTTGATTGGATCGCCATGTCGAACACCATTCAAGTACTATATTGAGTCATGGATTAAATATTCTAAAGTAGAAATGGGCCTCACGGTTTTGCTTAAGGATTTCTGATTGAATGAATTGTATTTTCCATTCAAACATGACAGGATTTAAAAGATATGTAGGCCCAAACAAAGAAGAGGGAGACAGATTAGCCAAGAGTCACTCACCAAGACAATTTCCTTTTCAAAAATTTACCATGTTGGTCTCATGAGAAAGACAAAAGAATATTTTGTGCATTGTCTTATTGAACAAAACCCGAAAGAAAAGACATGACAAAACAAGAAAGACAAAAGAAAAAGAAAAGAAAAAACAAATGTAAGACTAAAAAGAAAAACAACATGCAAGATGGAAGAAAGAGATAAAGCAAATGCAAAAAATAGATGTGGAGCATAATGCAAGGTCCATACCATGCAAAGAAAAACTAAAATGCAAAGTCTAGACCTACTCCTAATCTAACCGGCTAGAAGGTCAGGGTCAAGTGTACTAAAATTTTCAATGTAGCCACTGAAACAACTCTAGACCAACAAATACAAAGATATGAACAATTAAAAGCAATATAAAGCAATGTGCAAAAATAAAATTTAAATATGATCGTGAATAATTTGCATAGAAGATAAAAGGTATTTTCTAAAGGTAGAAATATGTGCCTTAAAAACTAACCTTAACCATCCCATATCCTTAAATTTCTGGTTAGAAAAACAATCATACCAACCTTGAAATCTTCTTATAAATATGCCTTCATTTGTGTTATCATCATTAGAAAATTTCAAGAAAATTTGAAGCTTATTATTAGTGTCATAGATTTCTAAGTAAGATGCTTCCAACAAATCATATATTTGATCATGAAATCCAAAACAATCCTCTTGAAAACCTTGAAATCCTTGAGAAAATGAATTTTCAATTAATGGCATGAAATCAAGGGAAGAATATTGTAAGGGAAAATTTGTTTGATCATGTTCAGAAGGCTTTTCAATATCACAAAGGCCTGATATAACCTTCACAATAGCTTAAGCGCTTTAACTACTAAACAAGTATTTGAAAAATCAAATGATGAATCATAAGAATCTATGGCCTTGATGGAATCAACAAATGTAAAAAAATTATCATTAGATACACTCATGGGAAAATAATGAATTGAAAGACTATTGTTAAGGCCAAAGTTATGATCATATGGGTTGATTAGGATGTCATATTATCCATTATTTAAATGGAAAAAGGGATCAATTTGAGAAACTTCACAAATGATTTGAATAAAGGAATCATTCTCCTCACATTTTGAATATGAAAAGTCACTAATTTGTATCTGATTAGAAGAATTAAAGATGACTACTGGTATAGAAAATATGGGAAACCAATCGGGGTACAATGAATCAACACGTGATGAATCATATTTAACCTTTATATCAACTTGGGAAATTAATCTATTAAGATGAGGAATTTGATTCACCAAATAACTTAATAATTCATTAATACTCAATAGGATAACTTGTGCCATAAGGAAAATGATTAGCATTACAATATTCACAATAAGGATCAAGAGTTGATGATTGTCAAAAGCATTTGATATATGTGATGAGAATATTTGTCATCATGATTAAAATGGTAACCTTCATAACTCTATCCATCCATGGAGAATGAGCACTCCAATCCATAGTTCGATGCAAGAGATTTACTAAAGAATTATCCTGATGTAAGGCTGAAGTTTGCAAAGCATTTTATGGATGCTTGATAATTTGATTTCTTTGTTATTCTTCATGAATGATCTCACTATCTTGTGTTGATTTAAAATTTAGATCATAGGATTGTAAAAATGAAGAGCATGGAATATTTTCATCTCAAGTTAAGTCATTGCAATTAGGAAAACACAAAAGGCAATGGGATGAAGAAAGAGTGTCCATAACATAATATTTTTTGAACAAATCATATTATCATTAGAGGAAATTTCATCCTAGAAGTGCCATCCTAAGGAAAAATAATAAAATAATAGTTAAAATAATAAAATAGGATCTGTGAATTTTGGAGGGAAAATAAGAAAACTACTTTTGGTAATTGTATTTTTGGCTTATCTCCTTATAGTTTTACTCAAATTTCAAGAGTATAAACTCGTTGGATGTGGAATCAAATTCCACATCGAATGAGTACATATTATACATACTTTTGAGAAGACCCACATTGATCAAAATTAAAGATATATTAAAAAAGTGTGTTAAACATGTTTTTTTAATGTATATTCACATTTTATCAAGGTAGGTCTTCTCAAATGTATTCATTATGGGTAATCGTTGGATGTGGAATTTAATTTTTCATACAACGAGTGTTTAGACTTAAAATTTGAGTCAACCTATAAGTAGATAAGCCAAATACAATTAAAAAAAGTAGTTTTTATTATTTTCCCTCAAAAATATTTAAATGTACCTCTTTTTAAATTTAAAGTATTTTGATTAGTTTACATATTATGACATGGAAATTACAAGAAAAATCCATGGGAACTTTTAGGCTGAAATTTCCTCAAATAAAATTTAAACTTTTCAAATCGAAGCCTTCTTGAAAAATCATGAAATCAATGAATGTACCTAGCCAATCATCACCACATACATCAATGGTGTCATGGTCAACAAAACAATGATTTCCCGAGGCTTGTGATTGATTAAGCATCATTATCTCATCTAATTGACTACCAATATCACTAGATTATAAATCAACCAAGAATGAAGGACCATCATCTTGACTGGAACAATTTTGAAAGAGAGAAAAGAGATTTATATCATCTTCAAAATCTTCCCCCCCTACCTGTGAAATGTAACCACCTTGTACCTGATCATCATTTGAACCAACAAATTGAAAATCAAAATTATCTGAAGTACTGACTAGTGGAGGAGATTGATCAAGAAAATCAAGGTACAAAGGGTCATGACATGTAGATAATAGAGGATGACAAGTGTCCTTTAAAGAAACAACACTTTTAATGTTGTTAGATTCAAGATTTCATTTATGTATATTAATTTGATCTAGGGGAGTCAAGGGACCAATATTCACCTTTGGTTACTTGTGCATAAAGCATCGAAAAAGAAGATAAAATGAGGAGGGGATGAATGGATCATCAATCTGATTTTCAGAATTCTCAACTTCAACAATAGCACTAGAGATAACCTTATTAGGAAATGAAAAGGGAGGAGGATAAGTGACAAAAGGAACAATAATTTCCTCCTTCAAGATGGGAGGTGTCTCATGATTAACAAAAGTTGTGTTCTGAATGGAAAATGGCATCAATCCATGGTATTCATCCACCTATGGAATTTACCCATGGTATTGTAAGTGGCATCCACCCATGGTATTGTAAGTGACATCCACCTATGGTATTCATTCACCCATGGTTTTGTGACATCCACCCATGGTATTCATTCACCCATGGAATTGATGTGTAGCATTGTGACATCCACCCATGAAATTGACCCATGGTATTGTGACATCCACCCATTGTATTCATTCACCCATGGAATTGACCTGTGGTATTGTAACTAAAAAATACTATAAGTAACAAGTCACATTTTGTAAAAGGACAGTTTGTCCACCACGATGTAGCTCTTACAGTTATTCTCCATTTTAATAAAGAAATTACTTGTGGTTTTGTTTATTGGGAATTCTCCTCTTTTTATTCTAGCAATTTCAATTCTTCAGATCTTGGGGGCCTCCCCCACAAGATCCATTTTAATCTTTTAGATCTTAAGGGCCTCCCCCCAAGATCCAGATTAGTGGTATCGGAGTAGGTTATGATTCCATGGGAATGAGGATTTGATACATATTTCAGTTTCAAATTTTGCAGCAATATTCAAAAAACTTCAAGAATGTGCTACATCCTCCACATAATACTTTCTTAGGCTAAGCAGGAATATTTTTTTTTTTTTTTCATTTTTATGGAGGAATGTTTTTTTGGGCGGCGAGTTTGCAGATCATATCTGAAACATTTGATGCAATATTTACAAAAACAAATAATAGATCTGGATTCCTTGCGAAAAAATACCAAAATTCAAAAAATAAAATCGGCCAAATCGAAGTCTGGATGAGGGAGATATCATTGATTTAAAATCAGCTATGTTCTATAAATTGTTTCTGATGACCACTCGTGGACGGTGATTCTCCTATCCTTTTTTGAAGTTTTTGTGCTAAATTTCAGAAGAAATAAGAAGAAAACAAAAATTGTAGATCTGAGGTTCTCTTGAAAAATCACCCAATTTAAAAAAAAAAAGTCGAATCGGAGTTCGGGTGTGG
The DNA here is from genome assembly GCA_000404065.3 of Pinus taeda. Lineage (NCBI taxonomy): Eukaryota > Viridiplantae > Streptophyta > Pinopsida > Pinales > Pinaceae > Pinus > Pinus taeda. Next base: position 11,280 of record APFE031222475.1, read on the forward strand.
GATATATCACTGAATTAAGAACAACTGTTTTTTCAGAACTTTTGTGATGGCGGAAAAATTGCATGGCAAATCTGAGATTCTAGAGTGTCCAGATAAGGATTTCCATCACATAGGAAGATGCAAAATGGTCCTTTTGCTTCCAAAAACAGGTTATAATAAATATTCTGAGTTATATTAACTGACTTATGTCCATTTTAATTATGGAGCAGCGTTCGGAGCGGGTTCCCATTGGAGACATGCTCTCCCACCCCACTTTAGTAGGCACCTGCTTCACATTCATTAGTTTCAAAATAGCAGCATTTAGCCTAGGTTATTTGGAGACATGCCCCCCCACCCCAGGCTATGTAGGCACCTACTAATTCATCAACATCCAACATCACGATTATGGGTCAACCGCACAAAATCCTTGTCATTGAACTCCATTTGCTAGGCTGCACACTATTAGTATTACAGTTGGTCACAAGCATTACAGGGTATCTCTATCTCCGGATCTTCATTTGTCATGGTTATGGGTCATCCACAAACCCACACTTCATCGAAGTCCATGTGTTAGGCTGCACACTATCAGTATCACAGTTGGTCACAAGCATTACAGGGTATCTCTATCCTCGGATCTTCGTTCATCATGGTTATAGCTCATACACAAACCCACACTTCATCGAAGTCCATTTGCTAGGCTGCACACTGTCAGAAGCACAGTTGGTCACAAGAATTACAGGGTATCTCTATCCTCGGATCTTCATTCATCATGGTCAGATTCTTACATTATTAGGTGACGATAAATTTTTATTTATCATCATAAATTCCTTTAGTTTTGAAATACAATATTATGTTATATTACTTTATTTATCATGAAAAAACTCTTCCATTATAAAAATATATTT
>APFE031222477.1:0-40577 GCA_000404065.3 Pinus taeda
AACTTGCGATAATACCCTGTCAACCCAAGAAATCCTCACAGATGCTTTATGGATGTGGGGATTTTCCATTACTTAATGGCTTTAATTTTTCTAGGGTCTACCTTAACACCTTCATGGGATACAACATGACCCATATATTCCACCTCTTTTACTCCAAAGAAACATTTGGAGGTTTTTTCATATAATTGTTTCTCCTCCAATAGTTTGAGCACCCTCTCAATTTCTTGAACACGATCCTTCCAAGACTTCCCATAGAAGAGTAGTTTGAAAATGCAATTCATCAAACCTTGAAATGTAGAAGGTGCATTAGTAAGGCAAAAGGAATGACCAAAAATTCATATTGACCCTCATGAGTTCTAAATGTTGTTTTCGGAATGCCTTGAGTCTTCATTCTAATTTGATGATATCCTCAACGAAGATCCAACTTGGTGAAGTAAATTGATCCATGCAATTCATCCAATAATTCATCAATGACAGGAATGGGAAATTTATCTTTAATAGTGAGCTTGTTGATCTCCCTATAATCTGGACATATGCACTATGATCCATCCTTCTTGTGCACCAATACTACTAGAGCAGAGAAAGAACTTTGACTAGGTTGAATTATCCCAGCCTCTAGCATTTCTGCAACCATACGTTCAAATTCACTCTTTTGGCATAGGGATATCTGTAAGGCTTGATGTTTGGAGGAACACTTCCTAGAATCAAATGAATAGCCTGATCATTATCACGAATAGGTGGGAGGCCTTTTGGAGTCTCAAATACCTTGGAATGATTGTCCAAGACATTTTGGAGATCTGGAGAAATATATTATTTCAATGTGGGAACCTCTAATGAACATAATTGTGAAATTACGCCTCGTTTTTATTTCTTTAGAAGCTTTTTCATGTCATTAGAGTTGATTATCTTTCTTGGATTCCCTGTGATACCCCTTATTTCAACTTCCTTTCCTTCCGAATTTTTTTCAAGAAAAGTTCTTAAAAATTAAAATTTATCGTACCCAAAGATCATAGCCATTGGACTTCTAGTACAACATCAGAACCACCCATTGGAATGGAAAGAATTGGACTATTAAATACATATTCTCCCATTGATAGCTTGATATTATGGCACTTTCCAGAGCAATTTATGGTTCCTTTATTTGCAACCATCATTTGACACTCTAGTGTTGGATATAGGAAGCAATTCAATTCCTTGGCTATCTTACAATGAATAAAATTATGGGTATTGCCCAAATCAATCAACACAATTACCCTTTTCTTCTTGATATGTCCTTCTATCTTGAGAGTTTGAGGAGTGGTAATTCTATCCAATGCATTACAATATATGGTCGGATTAATTTCTTCTTTCTCTAGGGTTTGTTCCTGGTGTATATCCTCTTCTTTTGATGTTTCTTGTTACTTTTCTTCCTCCTCTTCACAATCTATGTAAAATATTTTTTTCTCCGCACACTTATGACCTTTAGTGTATTTTCTATCACAACAGTAGCAAATCCCTTTTGCTATTTTTTATTCCAATTGTTGTGGTGTCAACCTTGTAGGTTGTGGAAGGTAGGGACAACAACACTTCCACCTTTATAGTTCTGAGTGGTAGGCTTCCTTGTTGCCATAATTCACCAACTTGAATGCCTTGTCCAATGAATCAGGTTCCCAAAGGATAACCTCATGTTTGATGTTATCCTTTAAATTCCCTATGAACACATCAATCATATACTCCTCTGGAGTATATTTTACCCTTATATTTAATTTTTGGAAGTCCTCAATGTGCTCCACCATTGAACCCTTTTGTTTGAGATTTATTAATTGGCTAAAAAAGGTGTTTCTTTTTGTATCCTCATAATGTGCTATCATTTCTTCCATAAAAATTTCCCAAGTGAAATTTTTTTTACGAGAGCAAAGCCATCGATACCATACAAACTGATTGGGTTCCAAATATAAAGTTGCAATGCGTACTTTTTGTATGTTTTGCACATTATGGAGATTGAAATATTATTCCATTTGTAGTGTCTATGTTACAATATCCTTGCCATCAAACTTTCTCATATCGATATTTGGAACATGGCGGGTCTTCAATCCAACACTAGAGTCTATGAAATCATTATTAACATTTCTTTTGTTCTTATCATGAGTTTCCTTTACTACCCCTTCGCTATTAGTAAGCATTTCTTGTAGAAACTTTGTCAAATCTATCTTCAAATCTTCCACATTTCCTTCAAGTTTTTCTTCTATACCATCCATATTAGCTTCCATTCCATCCATATTAGCTTCCACACAATCCATCTTAGCTTCCATTCCATTCATCTTAGCTTTCATTCCTTTCTTTAAACCATCCATCTTAGCTTCTGTTACTTTTTGTGAGAGTGAAAATTGTTGCACTTGGTCTCGTAATTTTGATATATCATGTTGCATTTCTTCCTCTTCTTCATGAGTCACAGTAGAGAGTTCAGGTTTCTTACTAGGTGTTCAATTTTCTTTTTTCAAGGCATCAATTAATGATAATTATGCCTCACTATGCCCTTTGAATCACTTCAAACTAATTTTTCAAACCAAACTTATGCAAATTAAAAAAAAAAACTACACACCTTTTTTCGCTTTGTCGATATTCAATCTGTTGTATCTCCGTAATTTCAAATCTCCAAGGATTGAAAATGTTTCCTATGGTATCCCTCTGAGTCCTATTTCTAACCCCACCAATCTGATCAATATCGCATTCTTCAAGAAATATTTATTCCAAATCTTCCACGATGACCTGATTATAGATTGGTTCAGTAGAGTGGACTTGTATGACCTTCCACGTGTCACTGTTTCGACCTTCAAACCTAAAAATGATATAAAACAAACTAAAGTCCATCCTCTTTCTATAACTTCTTACGAAATTTCAATCCGATGCTTAGAGAGAAAGTTATGATGATTTTCCCAAGGTCACCTATTTGGGATGTAATTTGGGAGCTTGCAAAAACCCTAAATTTCTTGTATCATATCTCCGAAACTATAGCGGTACAATATCTGAAATTCGGACCCGAGGTTCATCAATATTTTGTCTCAAATGAATTTTAATTTCAGCTTTTGAAACATCATAGAAATAAAGTTACAGCGAAAATTCCACGATGACCAGTTTGGAGCAGTGACTAGAATCCAAAGCTCTGATACCAAATGTTATGCAACCAGCTCACAAAAATAGAAGAAAAGATAGATCAATGACTTCAAAATAAGCCTCTTCGAGGGGAAACCTCCTTTACATTACACAAATGAACAATTCTTGGATGATACAAATGATAAGACCTCATTTCTATATATAGGACTCTAAGGGGTCACAATGTAATTAGAGCTGATATAACAATAATAATCTAAGGGCACAACAATAACAATAGTGGACTTCTATGGGGCACAATAATAAAAATATGGGGTCAACATGGGCACAACAATAATAATAAGGGGCTACAATGAAAATGCTAATAAGGGAATACACTAGTATTATAGGGACCTGACATCTGGATAGATGGATTAAAGAATTTAAACATCCAATCTTTACACAGAAACATATATTTACATGAATCTACCAAGATAAGTTAATCATAACTCAATATTTACAAAATAGAGGACATATATCATATTACTTATCTGATGGATTATAAAGAAATTAAAGGAGGGACTTCCACTTTCCTCCCAACTGTAGGTTAGTTTCTCCTTTGCTTGTCTTGCAACTGACCACCCCTGAGCCGGATCCAAGATCTAAGGACATTTTCAGTGCTCTATCAGCACGATTTCTTTTTTACTTTCAAGGAATTTTTCTATGATATTTGTTTCCATGATGATACTAGAGGCCTTACAGGGTTCTCAAGCACTGAATGGACAACCATAATGGGGAAAATCATATCCAACATTCCTTTTGCTCATATTTTTAAGTCGATTCCCCAATGCCCCTTCAGGTTGTCGTGTTATATTAAGATGTGTCTTCCCTTCACGAGAAGATAGACAGTGGAAGAATTAATGAGTGAGTTAGTTCAGGTAGTGGAATTTTTCTTGAATTTTTTTCCAACCACGGAATATACTTGTTTTAATTTGGATGTAAATATATTCAATGGGTGATAGAGAGATCCTCTTGATGGAAGATAAAATTAATTCACATTAACATGTATAGTATCAAATTAACATGGATCAAATTAAATAATAATATTTTAAACATAATTACATAATCTTTTAAACATGTTTTGAATATTATATTTTAAAAATAAGTTTTTATTTACTTTAATTATTGCATTTACTTAATAACTTAGTCAAAATAGGAAGGTTGAAATTTTTCCAAAGGGTTCGATATTTGATTTAACGAACAAGGGTGCGGATTTTTAGGGCTACAAGAAATTATGAGAATTTCTTCCTCATACCAAGGATCCATAAGGCAATCCAACCTTTAATTGCATTAATTAATAAATTAATGTAAGTCATCAATTTGGATTTTAACCAGTCGTGGTTGTCTCCATGTTTGTGTGGTCGTTAAACATAATGTGGTAGACAAGAGGGTATTACAAACCCTACCCCTTTAAAGGAACATCATCCTCAGTGTTCTATAATGGGAATAGAGGCAACTATACCATATGGTGATGGTTCCTTGCATTAGTGACATGTGTTATATCATGAATTTTCCAGTCTAGCCACATGATTCAATGTCTTCATAGGAACATATTTAGCTCATCGATTTTCAGAGCATACCTTATTCATTCCTAATCCCATTGAGTATTCCCATGACTTATTGAAACCCAATTTATTTTGATTTCTCCTTCATTATAGTCTCACACCTTCAAATTTTAGGCATCCCCCTCTCTGCTTCATCAACCCCTTGGGTGATCCATACCTTCCTCACATAGGAAGGCTCTTCACAACCAATGCATCCCTCTAACTTATTTTCTAACACAAAACATGGTCGTGGTATTTCATGGTGATCAAAGCACATCATGGGTTTCTAGTATCACTACAATGGCATAGTTCTCAGGGTTTTCAGTTATATCATGCTTCCACTACATAATATGATGTCATAACGCTCATATTTCTTTGTTTTTCAGTCAGTTACATACCTTGTATTGTATGGTTCAATAGTTCACTTACATCATAAGCAAATAATTCTTATAAGATTAATAATAATAACTTTAGAAGATATTAAATCATAACTTAAACATAAATTTATTTACACTGATAATATATACTTATCTTTATAGTTTATCTTGGTTTTACAAGCACTTAGTGGTTTCTGAATCGAAGCAAGAACTTAGTAATGTATATTCTCCATAGCTTTGTCTTTACCGAGCCCAACTCGCTGAGTGGTTTATTGGCTGAAGCAAGCAATTAGTGGCAATGGAAAATATATTGCTCCATGTAGTCCTTTTGTACAAACCCATTTTCAATTCCATCTCACTGAGTGGTTTATCAACCCCAAGTAGGGTACCGATGGCTCTCATACTGCTTCACATAGTCTTCAACCAACTCCTATTTACATAGGGAAATACACTAACTAAGATAAAAGCTTGATATCTCTTGTGGGTGGTTTATTAGTAGTTTGGAAAGCATGGGTGGTTTCAATTAGAAAAAGCAAGAACCGATGGTTTCTCAACCAGAGATAAGCATTGGTGGTGCTTAATCCAAGGAAAGCACCAATTATTTATCAATCCCAACAAGCTCCTAGTTTATGCATTGCATAGGTGGTTTATTAGAAAGATATAAGCATTAATTGATTTTCAACCAAAACAAGAACTAGAGGTTTATCATTCTCAACAAACACCCAATTTTTTCAAACCAATCTCTCTATGCCCATTTTCATCATTGACTTGTCCATCATGGTAAACTTTCTTAGCTAGAGTCTTTTCAAAGAATCCAATTAGTTGTTAGTGTACTCACAGTTGCAATATTCAACAATTCCATGTCATAAATATCTACACAAAGGTGCAATAACATCATACACTTAAACAAAAGAAATCATACACATGATTATATCAACAACAATTGACAAGGATTTTTATTGAGTAACCTAATCATGTTACCGCAAGCATACTATAGTCATAATATTTAAAAAAATTAATTACACATCCACCTACTATGATGGTTTTCAGCAAATGACTTGTCACATGAAATGACATCATTATATATTCATCTCATCATTAACATATTGATAAAATGTAGAACATATATGTATGCCAAGCAGTGTTAAGGTTTACAAAAAAATTATTTTTAAGTTGTCATGTTATTGTTTAATTGTTTAAGTGGGCCCCATCTGAGCCCCTTTTGTTTGATCCATCAATTATTCTACCCTTTGTTGCAATTTTATCTCATGCACAAGGTTTAATTATGGTCTTGGACTTTTGATTGGATTTTACTTAGATCTTCTTCATGAGCTCCTTTTCCTCACACCCAACAACTTAATCAAGACCAAGAAAATAAGGCAAGAAGAGAAATACCACAACAAAGAATGAAAACAACTATAACACATGAACAGAACACAAAGCATGACCATGCTCACAATCAACCAAAACACAAAATATGTAGTTAACAGTAATAGATAAAGTATTTTTACAACACATCAAACATTTCGCTTCATCAAGAGAACTTTGTACATGCTTAAAGTTTAAAACAATGCCTTTCTGAGGGCCTTCAACAACTTTAAGGTTTCAACAATTCTTTAAAACAATTTAAGGGAACTCTTCAACATCTTAAAGAGCTTGAGGAGTTGCTCCTTGATTACTTTCTGCATTGTTGGTTGTTTTTTCCAACATCTGGAATTTGCGTGTCTTTCGCCTCTTACTCTGTCACACATACACAATTGTTAATTATATCAAGTATAGATATATTGGCTTATTACCTTGTAATGCAAACCCTAGGTATGCTGATTTGAGGCATGTTGATATGGTGTTGTTTAGAAATCTAACACCCGTGTCAGTTGAATAAAAATACATCTAGTAACCATACACATATTTATCATAATGAAATTTAAGACTCATCCAGTCCTATCACAACACAATAATGAATTTTATTTTAAAAAAAGTGATACCTAGAATAAAGAATAAATTGTTATATTTCCATCCTATTTTTCTCTTTAAATCCATTTAGAAAATTCCAAACAATGATGGTTAACATTTTCTCCATACCATGACACACTTCCATAATAATTATTCTTTTGAATAAATAATAAGGGAATATGCAAACTTAATTATGCTTCTAAGGTAGAATTGAATTTATATCATTTACTAAGAAGATAAGAATTAGGACTTAGCTTGAGACCAAGAAAATTAAATCATATGTAGGTTTTAACCCTGCACGGAAATTACCTACAAATGAATTCTTAAAAAAAAAAAATATACAATAGCGAGAAACAAAAATAAATACGCAGAGATATACCCTGGATCCCAAAATTGGGACTACTATATTGATTTTTCATTATATTCCTTTCAATATTACAATACATATATATACATATCTAAGCATCCATTAACCTTGGATTATAACATAATCGTAGTTCTCTTGACCAGATCTACAAAATACCACGGGAAAAAAACCATCACGCCCAAAACCATGTGTGAAATCTACGCACAAAACCATAGGTAGGTTTGCCCACCTAATATAGGGTTCAAAAAAAAAATCTAGGGCACTACCTTATACCCCATGCAGGGGGGTACCAATCCCTTGCAAACCCCCCGACAGGGGGGCGTTCCACCCCCCATTATGACCCCCCCCACTATGCCTGATGCAATGAAGGCAAGGTTGCCTGCCCCCCCTCTAGTTCGGCGTCTTTGCGCCTGGGGCTAGTTGTGGAAAGAATATAACACATACCAAACATCATAATGAGTATCATACATAAGCAAGCTTCTTGGGAAGCATCCAATTTCTCTTCACCTTTGGAATGTATTGTAAAATGGAGTTCATTCAACGTTGGAGAGACATATTAAAGAATAATAAAATGATTAAATTCATATTCCAAGGACTACATTAAGTTTAGTGAATTTATATCTTACCAGATCTATGAATATATTTATGCATGCACTCTAACCCATTGGTCTCTGAATTTCATTTTCCAGGCCCATTAGGTCCAAGTATTTAAACCTGGGCTCTGATATGACTTTGTAACATCACTTACCAAACTACATATGTCTACATGGCTTTATAGTTTATGGGGGTCATTTATTGTCATTTAATTCAAAATTTCCCATCGCTCTTCAACGTATCTAGTTGCAAAATGTCATTTTGTTAAAGATTTTCGGAAATATACATTAATATGTTTGTCTTATCTAGGTGAGATCTCTTCCGGCGATGTAAAATGTCTCATCATACAAATCTTTGTATGTTTGTATGGTTATATTCCAAGGTATACATATACCAAATATATGTATATATATTCAGTTCTCCTGTATGAGACTTATTCGCGCACACACACACACATTGCATGAATCAATATGTACAAAATGCACATAAGTAATCATGTTTGCAATAATTCTCGATTCCAAGATACATACTTCTGTATGAATGAACTTCCTTTCCATAAGTCTAATCCATCTCTTAAAGGACCGATTACCTATAGTGAGAGGGAGGACTTTTTCCAAAGTCAAACCCTAATATAGGCCTACTAATGACTTTATGAAATATTCATCCACTTATATATATATACATGACCTTATACGTATATTTAAATTTTACTTTTGTATGTTTTATATTTTTCGTATTTCATTTAATATATAGCATGGCTATGGTAAAAAATGAGAGCTTATATCACTTGTATGAAAGTAACATTTTTCAAATTATGTTAGAACAATTCCACGAGACACACACACACACACACATATCACAATGGTGCATAATCCATATTCATATCAACAGTTAATGTATGAATTCAAATATTATATACTCTAGTTAAATAAACAAGAACCCACGTCACCAACATTGATATATATTTATCGGCATAGATAATATCTACACTACATCACTCTGTCATGATCAAATTTTATCATAAATACTATAACAGTCCTAGTGAAAATTCCATGTAAAAATATATAAATACCACGGATGATGGGACACATATTCCAAGTTGAACGGTGGACGGAACATCCTAGTGTGTGTTCATTTGGTTGTTTATGGTTAAGGAAATTGGCAAAGGCAATGGCTAAGGCATTAAAGAGGATAAAATGTATTTTGGCACATTTATTTATGAAAATAATTGAAATTAGGAGAAAAATGAGGTGACAAGTCACAGGTTGCATGTGAGGAGGAAACTGAAGGAAAATAATGGAAAATGAAGAAAATAGAGGCCTCACTCATAAAAAGGCTTCTGAGGATCAGTTGGCAAGCTTTTTCCTTTCAGAGTGAACCTTTTGTCAGTTTTGTTTTGGAGCTCTCTCATTATTCTCTCTCTCTCTCATACTCTTGGAGGCTTTGGGTTTTCTTGGAGCACTCTTGGTGGGTGTGGCATGCTTGGATTCTGGCAGGAAGAAGGCAAAGGAAGAGAGGAAAGTGCAAGAAGGCATCGACCTCAGTAGCTACATCGGATTTTCTTGTAGGTACTGAGTTGCATGTATGATTTCTTCACTATTTTTGCATGCATGGCACATGCATGTGGTTTCTTGGTTGTGATATGTCATTGGCATGGAGGATTGCCTTGATCGATAGTGGATTGCCTAGCCTTGCTATTTACTGGATTGCCATGGTGATTGTGGATTTACTTTCATTGTTTTGTTTTGGTTGGTTCTCATGTTTCCTTAGCTTGGGTTGAGTTATTAGTCCTAGAAGCCCTGGTTGAAAGAATGCTCTGGAAGCCCTGTAACAGCTTCGGTTGAGTCACTAGTGCTAGAAGCCCTGGTTGGACAAATGCTCTAGAAGCGCTTGTTGGGTTGAGTTACTAGTCTTGGAAGCCTTGGTTGGACAAATGCTCTGGAATCCCTATATAGGTTGTGAGTTGAGTTACTAGTTCTGGAAGCCTTGGTTGGGCAAACGTTCTGGAAGCCCTAGAAGGATTGGATGGATACCAATCTAATGATGGTTTTTTTTGGTGATGTCTGACCATGAGGTGGAATCACTGTTTGATGGGTTGAGGTGGATGGCCTCTGGAAGCCCTGTAAGAGTTTTGATTGATGTTTTCTATGAGATCCCAAATTCATTCTTGGAATATGGCATGGGGGTGAATGGATGAAGAGAGATTTGGCTCACCCATTCTATGGTCGGGTGGAACATCGTAGTCCCATCTCCGGTTGGTTCATTACATTAATTAATGAGAAATCCATTCCCTTGATTTTCATGTGTAAAGGTACTGGTGCATTTATGGATTTTATGGTTGATATGTTTATTGTATTTGTGTTCCTATTATGTTGGCTATATGCACATTTTATGACAACAACTATGCATGTCTCTCAAGATGTTTTACTTGTATGTGAATGGATAATGTGTCCATGCCTTAATGGAGAATAATGCAGCAATTGGCACGAGGGAACAATGGTTCATAGCGATTCTCAAACAAGTATGAGATCCCTACACTTAATTATGTTATTTACACCTGTAGATTACATATCAATGATCTCTTTGACGAAAGGCATGTCATGGCTAATGGGGTTCTGGTTATGATTTTGTTCAATTGATTGCTTTTTCGATCCCATTTCCTTAAAGTCACCAGGGAGGTTGAATCTTATGCATAGTGGAATCTTGTCACATGTTTACCTCGGATGGCCGGTTGCCTAGGTATATATGGGAGGAGGGTGTTACAGAGTGGTATCAGAGCATGGTTCAAACACTTGGACTGGATGGTCTCTATCATAGGTGAAATGAAGAACATAGGTTTAGATTTTAGACCTTTCTTTCATATCTGTTATAACTTTTCTTCTATGTTATATTAGAAGTTGAAAATTTTTCCATATTGAAGGTAAATCAGACTGATAATATGGTAAAAATTTCAGATATTGGTTCACAATACTCTAGGAATTATGATCTAAGGTAGATGACCTTCCTGAATGCACCTTTAAACAGGTCATGTTAGCGTTTCTGCAATAAATTATTTTCTGTAGGCTTTTAGAAGCTGAAAACTTGTCCACATTTAGGGGACATACCACTGAATATGTGGTAGAAATTTTGGATATTGGGTAGAAATATTTTAGGAGATATGAATAGAGGGATTCGAACCTTCTGAATGCTCCTAAAATCAAGCCTCAAACAGGTCATGCTGACATTTTTGTTATAATGTTTCTTTTGGGAACTCTCGGGAGCTGGAATTTTTTCAAAAACTATGGGAAGGCTCAATGATATTGTGATAGAAATGTCAGACATTTATTCGCTATATTTTAGGAGATATGACTAGTGGAAATCGAGCTTTCTGGATACTCCTAGAATTGTGCACCAAAAAGGATTGTGTTGGTATTTTTGTTATACCTTTTTATCTATGAAATCTCAAAAGTTGAAACTTGAACCATAGTGAGGGAAACTACCAATGATCATATGGTTCAGTTTCCATAACTTGTACTACTACAGCTTAGGATATGTGCATTCAATCATTCACTATATTAGTTTGCATGCAAAGTGTTTGACGAAATGCTTAAATGGTTCAATGATTAATTGCATATAAATTGTTTGATAAAATGCCCCAATGAGTATGTATTTTGTGGTTGGGGATAATATTTGACGTGTAATAGTATTTTTGTAGTTGACATATGTTTACTTGTATGCAAATAGTTTTCTATATTAGTTTGCATGTAAAGTGTTTGAAGAAATGCTTACATGCAAATGTAATAGTATTGTAGTTGTTTGAAGAAAATGTAAAAGTATGGTAATTGTTTGAAGAAAATGTTAATTTTTTTTAGATGGGATAGTATTGTAGTATGATAATATGGACGTAGTTGATCTATTCCTATTTGCATGCAAATAATTTGAAGAGTTTCATGTAAGGAATTTGAAAGGTTGCATGCAAGGAATTTGAAAAGTTGCATGTAAGGAAATGGAAAAGTAGCATGTTTTTAGTTAGTATGTTACAAGTGGAATAAGTGAAATCTTTTGACTTAATCTCATACAAAATGTATGAGAAATGAAGATCAATTTCTTTTCAAGTGTGGTTAAATTTAGTAGAGCTTTGGAGATCCCATTTCCATAATTGGACATTGGAGATCGGGCCATTATAGTAGCTTCGTCCTTCTACCTTAGTGTGGACCATGGATAGTAAGGGGGTATGTTTATAGGTTGTTTAAATGCTTGATTAAGTGCGTGGTGTGTGTTTGTGATTATAAAATTGTATGAAAGAATTACCTTGTTTTAATATGGTTGTATTAACACAATATGTGTTGAGACAACTGTTCGGCACTTGCATGCAAGTGGGTGCTAGTTTTAGTATTATGACTATGATTGTGAGTTGATTGCTGACTATGACATGGTTGTTAGTATTGGTGAAGTATGATTTCAAATTAATATACACAATGTCTCAAATTTTGGAACCTGTGACTGACATGTGTGAGCAGTTGCAGGGCAATGTGTTTGGTATTATCTTGAAAAGGTAATAGTTGATTTGTTTATATAACTAACATCTTGGTGAATTTGATAGCACAGAATAAGACTCAATTGTAGTAAGGTACAAAGGTAAAATAAAGGAATTTGGTGAGAATTCCTTTGGCTATGTTTGAAAATCGCAATTCCAAATGAATGAGTGCTTTACATGAATACAAAAAGTTTTCTTAACCTTAATTTCGTTTGACATTATGTGGATATGTGCTAGATTCATGAACATGTACTTGATAGGTATATTAGCTAGTCTCTAGTTATAGGTGGATTTGTCAAGATAATTGGAGTCCCTTGAGAGATGGCATGGATGTGTTCAATCGCAAGGTAGCCTGCTTGGTACAACAAGATGAGGTAGTTGGTGTATCATTATGTTTATGTATGCATTAAAAGTTATGTGTTAATGGTAGTATGATGCAGGGGATTGCATGGCAAAGGAAATTTCCATGAAATCTTGAAGAAGGCTTAGGTTGAGCTTTCCTTGGGAACCATGGGGATTGAGTCATGGTGTTTTTTTTAGTCTTGTGATTTTAGTCTTTTATTATTTTCTTGCGCTTGATTTCCAATTTTGTTGTGTGTAGTGCATGATCATGCCACTTTTTTGCGAAGTCGTGTTGTTATTGGTTTTCATGGTTTTCTTCTTGTTTGTTTCTTATCTTGCCTTTTATGTTTTGAGTCTTTGGAATTGGTTGGGAAAGAGGAAAGTTAATGGAGCTTGGGGAGAGTTGTGTGGTACCAGACAGGTAATGCAAGTAATGCAAGACCCAGATGAAACTTAGTGTATGAGTAAGCGCATCAGAAGGTAAGGCTATGACAATCGGATTAGATTGGTTTGGTCCATTGGCGTAAAAGGATAGTGGCAATATAGTCATGAGAAAGGTAACCAGAAAAGGTAAAGTAAATGGATTTGAGGCGTTAGATGCCTTTGCTATGTTGGGAATTATTGTTCTCAATATTGTGCATGTTGTGCATGAATAAAGGAAGTTCTCTTAATATTGACCTTGATATCTGGTAATTATTTTATGATCATGATTATGTTGATGTTTATATATGTATACATGTATGTATGTATGTCATATTTGACATGGTGATCATGAATAACGATTATTTTATGTTAATATTTATATGTACATATGTATCTATGTATGATGTTGACTGACGAGATCATTATTATTTTATGGTGTATGTATGTGTACATGTGTCTATGTCACTGTCTGATAGGGTCATCAGGAATCATTCTTATGGAGGAACGATTGCTTAGGCAGATGAATGTAATGAAGAGGTTCTTGGTCTTGCAAGGAATCAAGTGGAAGAGTAGTCATGACAAATATATGAGGTCAGTGTCATGTGAATATGAATTTATATGCCTGTATTATGCCTATGTTTATGTTACGACAGGTAACGTTGAAGGATACACCAAACTATATATGTCGTAAATGTTTCATATATGATGTGTATATATAGTGTGTGTACGTGTTGTTTATGTAGTGTTAGGTACATGATGGTACAGATAGTGTTGTATGAATGTTACATATTCAATACTGGGTATAGATGGTGCTATGTACATGTTCGATATGCGGTATTGCGTACATATTATATTGTGTGCATGATGGATATGCGGTGTTGTGTGCATATGGTGCTACACGCATGTTGGATATGCAGTGTTGTGTACATATGATGCTATGTGTGTGTTAGATATGCAGTGCTATGTACAAGTGGTGTTGCATGCATGTGGTACATTGGTATTATGTACATATGGTGTGGTGTGCATGATTATACAAGTGGTGTCATGTGCATGTGGTGTTGTGTACATGTTGTACAAGTGGCGTTGTGTGCATGTGTTGCTATGTACATGTTATGCATGTGGCTTTGTGTACATGTGGTGTCGCGTACATGTCATGCGTGTGGTACTATGTACATGTGGTATTGTGTACACATTGTACAATGGTGTAGTGTACATGTGGTGTTGTGTACACGTTGTGCAAGTGGCGCCATGTACATGTGATGTTGTGCACACGTTGTGTAGGTGGTGCAGTGTATAGGCGGTACTGTGTATATGTTGTACATATGGTACTGGTGCACGTGTGGTATTATGTGCATGTCATACATGTTGTTTGAGGGCATGTGGTACTATGTATGTGCATTGTGTAGGTGCATGTATTGTGTTATGCACTGGGTGTAGGAGTATGAGTTGCATTATTCATCAGGTATAGGTGTACAAGTTGTGTTGTATACTAGGTGTACGTGTATGCATTTTGTGTTGTCGCACGTTGTGTGTGGATGCATGTCTTATGATGTACATTGTGCACGTATGTGTACATACATTGGGTGTAGGTGTATGAGTTGTATGCTAGGTATAGGTGCATGCGTTGCATGATGTTTTATGGCGTGTGTGGTTGTATGTGTATGATGCAAACTATGCGTATGTGCACTTGGTGGAGGAGAAGGCATTGGTTGTTTGCTGGGTGTGGCAACCAATCCAGTGTGTGTACAGAAAGAACAAAAGCATAAGGATCGATAGAGGATAAGTATTAGTATTGTATTTCCATTTTAGTATGCATGTGATTTATGATTATGGTCTATGATGATTACATGTGACCTATGATTTTTATTTATGATGGTTACATGTCATTTATGATTTTGATGGTTATGTTTTGAGCTAACCTGATGTGATATTTGTATGCATGTTGATTCAGTCAAATATGCTAGTTTGACTCGTTGTGACAAGAAGTGAACATGATTGCAAATGTACCTTATTGATGAGCTACCAATGAGTTATGATGTGAATTTATTTCAAATTTAATGGAAGTTATGCGTTTGGTATAGGAATGCATGAAATGGTCGATTGGGTGATTGAAATCGACTGCAAGAATTGGCAACAACAACAAAAGAAATTGGAACATGCAACAACATGTTGGTAAAGTATTCAAGATCAGGGCCATTGTGGGACACTAGTACCCAATAGTGTCCATTGATTTCCATGAGAACGTTATGACCGGTATGATGTGTTGAGGTAGGTATATGCCTTGGTTTTTGTATCTTCTGGTGCGAGGAAGCCTTGCCATGGACTACCCAAGATGGGGGTGCCAACAGAACTTGGAAGGTGAGTGATTGCACGGAAGGGGTGACCAAATTCCCAACGGACTATGTAGAGAAAAGGGAAGG
Source organism: Pinus taeda (assembly GCA_000404065.3). Taxonomy (NCBI): domain Eukaryota; kingdom Viridiplantae; phylum Streptophyta; class Pinopsida; order Pinales; family Pinaceae; genus Pinus; species Pinus taeda. Next base: position 15,666 of record APFE031222477.1, read on the forward strand.
TCACGAATGGATTTGTTTTGGTCTTTAGCATTGCCAGATGGGATTTGATGCACATTGGGAGTGCGCCCTAGAACAATGAGCCGATAACTGTTCACTGAGAGGACAAGTGGCGCGGGATTGCATCGCTGGACATTGATGAAGATTTGACTTTGCAATGGATTCTGGACTTCCTGGGAAGAAGGTGGATCCTAGTATTACTTTGAGGGTGGAGGTGTGAGCCTATGGATTCCCTTGTTGCAGATGAAGGCATCATATTATTTTATTTGTTGGTTGAGAAAATGTGCATATGTGTATATGTATATGTGGTTATTCTAAATACCGTAATGAACTATGTTATAAAGCTCCAGTATGTGGTATGTTGTCATGTTTTCGTGATGTTTTTATTTTGAGTAGGTCTTTCATTATAAATACTGCAACGAGTTGTGTTATAAATCTCCATGGGCAGTATGTTTTATTTTTAGCAGTCATGTTGGTTATAGGTGTCATTGAACACCGAGGACGGTTTTCCCCCAAGGGGGAGTGTTTTGTAACAGCCATGGTGAAAATTCCATGTAAAGATATATAAATACCACAGATTATGGGACATGTATTCCAATATGAATAGTGAGCAAGTCATCTTTGTGGGTGTTCATTTTGTTGTTTATGGTTAAGGAAATTGGCAAAGGCAATGGCTAAGGCATTAAAGAGGCAAAAAGGTATTTGGGCACATTTATTTATGAAAATAATGTAAATTAGGAGAAAAATGAGGTGAAAGGTCACGGGTTGCATGTGAGGAGGAAAATGAAGGAAAATAATGGAAAATGAAGAAAATAGAGGCTTCATTCATAAAAAGGCTTCTGAGGATTAGTTGGCAAGCTTCTTCCTTTTAGAGTGAACCCTTTTTCTATTCATTTTTGGAGCTCTCTCATTATTCTCTCTCTCTCTCATACTCTTGGAGACTTTGAGTTTTCTTGGAGCACTCTTGGTGGGTGTAGCATGCATGGATTCTTTGAGCAAGAAGACAAAGGAAGAGCTAGAAAGTGCAAGAAGGTACCGACATTAGCAACTACATTATATTTTTTTGTAGGTACCGAGTTGCGTGTATGATTTCTTCACTATTTTTGCATGCATGGCACATGCATGTGGTTTCTTGGTTGTGATCTGCCATTGGCATGGAGGATTGACTAGATCGACAATGGATTGCCTAGCCTTGCCATTTCATGGATATCCATGGTGATTGCGGATTTACTTTCATTGTTTTATTTTGGTTGGTTCTCATGTTTCCTTAGCTTCGGCTGAGTTATTAGTCCTAGAAGCCTTGGTTGAACAAACACTCTAGAAGCCCTATAACAACTTGGGTTGAGTTACTAGTCCTGGAAGCCTTGGTTGGACAAACGCTCTGGAAGCCCTTGGTGGGTTGAGTTACTAGTCTTGGAAGCCTTGGTTGGGCAAATGCTTTAGAAGCCCTATATAAGTTATGGGTTGATTTACTAGTTCTAGAAGCCTTGGTTGGACAAACGATCTAGAAGCCCTGGAAGGCTTGGATGGAGACCAATTTGATGATGGTTTTTTTTGGTGATGTCTAGCCATGAGGTGGAATCATTGTTTGATGGGTTGAGGTGGACGACTTCTAGAAGCCCTGGATGAGTTTTGATTGATGTGTTCTATGAGATCCCGCATTCATGCTTGGAATATGGCATGGCGGTGAATGGTTGAAGAGAGATTTGGCTCAGCCATTCTATAGTCGGGTGGAACATGGTAATCCCATCTCTAGTTGGTTCATTGCATTCATTAATGAGAAATACATTCCCTTGATTTTTATGTGTAAAGGTACTGATGTATTTATGGATTTGATGGCTGATATGTTTATTGTATTTTTGTTCATATTATGTTGTTTATATGCACATTTTATGACAACATCTATGTATGGCTCTTAGCATGTTTTTACTTGTATGTTATTGGATAATGTGTCTATGCCTTAATGGAGGATAATGCAGAAAATGGCATGAGGGAACAATGGTTCTTAGCGATTCTCATATAAGTATGAGATCCCTACACTTAATTATGTTATTTACACTTGTAGATTACATATCAATGATATCTTTGACGAAACGCCTGTCGTGGCTAATGGGGTTCTAGTTATGATCTTGTTTAGTTTATTGCTTTTTCGATTCCATTTCCTTAAAGTCACCAAGGAGGTTGGATCTTATCCATAGTGGCCTCTTGTCGCATGTTTACCCCGATTGGTCGATTGCTTGGGTAGATATGGGAGGAGGGTGTTACACACACACACACATATCACAATGGTGCATAATACATATACATACCAACAATTAATGTATGAGTTCAAATATTATATACTCTATTTAAATAAACAAGAACCCACATCGCCAACGTTGATATATATTTATAGGCGTAGATAATATCTACAGCACATCACTCTGTCATGATCAAATTTTATCATAAATACAACTAGAAATTGCCCCAAAAGGTGCAAGGGGATAATGTGCAATGTGGAGAAAAAATATAAGGGAAAACAATAACTAAATAGGGAATGTATTGATGTGACATAAAGAGTTACAAGTTTGAGAAGGGGATGTGATTCTGCACCAACCATTAAATGAATCCATTATTTGAAAGAAAAAAGAAATTGAAAATCCAAACCATAAAGATGAGATGGTGTTAGAAAACTGAAAACACAGTGGATGTTAAATTGAAATGACTAAAATATGAGGGAATAAAACCATCTTTCCACAAGACCAAAACTGATGGGTTTTTTTTTTTGTGGAAGCGAAACACAACCTCCACAAAAGCATCATACCATGTTAATGGCACTATTACTCCTAGGATTTCATTAATACTAACTACATCTCTTGTAAACACTTGGGGAAAGAGCCATGGCATTGTGCTAGAAATACATCCTAATGAACAACCAAATATTGTTCCAATGAGGAGTAGTGAGCGAAGGAACTTATTATTCCTTTCTTATGTTGCAGTTAACACCAAAAATTAAGTCAAACATGAATGATTGAATTGTTTTTTCCAGAGTGAGCTTGCCTTTCAATGCCAAACATTTATTATTGCAAAAGAAGAGAAGAAAGACAAGAGAATTGAATAAATTAAACTATTTGAGCTTGTCTTTCAACCCCGAACATTTTTTATCACAAAAATAGAGAAGAAAGACAAGAGAATTGAAGAAATTAAGCAGTTTAGCTCTTATTATCCATAACCAAACAATATGAAAATATTTTGTCTATACTATGAAAACAAAGCATGGTGGCTCATGCTTCATTGTCCATAACTATTAAATTAGGAGTAGGAAATAAGTAAAAATATCATCATCATTGTGGGTGAATGAATAAAATTTAAATTTAACAATACTTCCTTTTACATTGGAGCATTAAGCTTCCTCCAACTACCTCAAGTGTTCAACACATTCCATCTCCACCTTAGTGCATCCCTGGATCCCCACAAGACATCAAGTCTCAACGAGTTAGCAGCATCAATAGTGATTTCCATCCATATGCCCATGTTTTTATTTTCCTATGGCTCCAAACATCCAAGCATTAGTGTGATTTCCACCCACATGCCCCTATTTTTATTTCTTATCTTCATGCATGGGTTTTTAACTAGAACAAAACATCAAATACATCAAGCATAACGCATAATGCATTTTCCCAATTATTTTCGAAAAATACACGTTCTCATGTGGCCTGTTGCATGTTTGTGCTGATGAAATTTTATACAAGATCGCTACTATTTGTCTGTTGCAAATTAGATGCTGAAAGGTGGACTGATGTTTTTCTTTTCACTTGCAATAAACTTTTCTATTTTTTTAAAGAACCCATTGCAAATTATAGATAAAGTAAAAATATATGAATAAAAATGGATGCACATTTTGCACGAACTTGGAAATAAAAATTATTTCACAGTGTACACCAATTTTGCAAAACATTAAAACTATGAATTGAGTGCAATATTTATCCTTGAAAAATGCATGTAGCTTATTCTAAACCTCAAGGCAATTTCAACATGGAGGCTTTTTTAATCCCAAATTTTCCATTAGTTTTCTCACCTTTGAAACATCATCCCATATACACACTACAACATAGATCTTTGACATCAACACATAATTGCTTGCATTCTCACGTTCCAATTCATAAAGTTGTTCTACAACATATTATCCTACTTGTATATTGGAATGGAATATGGATGCACTAAGAAGGGAATCCCACAAACAAGCATTAGGTTGAAATGACATCTTGTCAATAAACTTTTGTGCCTCATCCAACCGCCTAGCATGGCCAATAAGGTCGACCATACAAGCATATTTCTCCATCTTTGGTTTCATTTGATGATCTCGACTCATGCAATAGAAGTAATGCAAATTTTCATCCACCAGGCCTACATGACTGCAAACAAACATGACACAGGTGAATGTAATGTGATTTATCTTTATCCTTGTTTGTTTCATTTGGGAAAAAATTTCAAGGGCATCTTTACCATGGCCATGTACACAATAATTTGTGATCATTGCAGTCCAAGAGACTATATTTCTTTGGACCATATATTAATATTCATGTGGGAACTATGTTTTAACCCTAATTGTAATAGTAAATTTATAGACAAAAAAACCCAACCAGTAATCATCAAAACCAATGTTATTTTTATTCTCCAAAATGGGGGCCTCTTATTCTTGAAATGCATGGCATTTTACTTTTAAAAGTCTTACAAACCATCTAGTTTTCACTTCCACTAAAATTTTCCATTGTTACAAGAAGTCAATACTCACTTGCAATAAACTTTTCCATTTTTTTGAAAAAATCACTACAATTATAGATAAAGTAAAAAAATTTGAATGCAAATGCTTTCCATGAATAATCATATACAGTCATAATAGTACCGAACTGTGTATTGGTTATTATCTTTGTTTTGAAATACATTTTGTTTACATGAAATTAAGTTGATTAGAGATTTTTGAATTAAACTTGGACTCCATCAGTGGTAAGGAAGAGCTTAGGCAATATTTGGGGTGTGTATGTAAGGTCTGATAACGCTTGTAATGACACAAAGACCCTAAAGTGGTGGCAACCCTTACATTCTTCAACCTGACCAAAATTTAAGAGGAAATATTTATACATTGTTGTTCGCCAATTGTTTACCAAAAATTTGAAGTGAAGAATTCCAAATCTGTATAAAGCACTATGCCTCAAAATTTGGCATTAGAAAAGTATCCTCACTACTGACACTAATCGGTTATTGTCAATCCAAATTATGTTATAATAGTGAATTTTGTAGTGGTTATTATCTCTGTTTTGGAAACCATTTTCTTTACATGGTTCTATATAAAAACAAAACACATTAACAACTTTAATCACATGAACAATAATGATGACGCCAAAATCGCCATAAGTGTTTCAAAACAAAATAGAATATGATATTCAAACCTAAACCGGTGGAAAAACTAACCATGAAACATTCAATTTTTTAGGAAAAATTCAAAAAATATATATAATGTCTACAAGGTAAGGGAAAACAAAGTTATTTTATGGCAAAGCAAAGCCTATAATTGGAGAATATCTTACAATTCACTCAACTATAAATAATATAGCATTATATTCAAACTAAAACATCATGAACGTGGAATTGAAGGTTCTCTAAAAGTATATGATGTCATATATATAGGATGAGGTATATAGGGATGTAGTTGATAGTGAGGAACTAATCATATATAAAAAATGATGCATGGCATTGGCAACACCAATTGATATTTATTTTGGTGTTAAGATGTGAATGATGTTCTTGTGAGTCAACTTGTATTTTTTCTAATTGCGCCTCTTTAATGGATGTGGATAATTTTTTGCAAGAGTCTTCTTATCTTGTGAAGCAAGATAATAGTTGGACGCAGACGATAAAGGGGAAAAGATTGTGGTAGCATGATCCTGGATCATATATTTTATAAATAAAGTTCATGTTGTTGAATTTCTCGGCAATATTCATATAGCATGGATAGGTAACCTGTATCCATATCTATCGGTCATAAGAAAATAGATAAATAATAATTGTTAGTGGAAATGTATGTTAAGAGAATTACTTCTTTTTTTAAACAAAGCAACTGAATATGATTTTTTTTTCTAAAATGTAATCAAACAATATGCGATTAAATGCAATAGTAAGTAACTGTATGTAAAAGTTGGTCGAGTAGCAAGCAATGTTTACCATGGGTAAATTTAAAGGATAGAGTGTATGGTTGATTGGATTATATTTTCTTGTGGAGATTTTGATGTGAGAAGTGATTCTTATTTTTTCCTATGCTTGAGATATGGATTATCTTGCATGTGTGAGAAGTGTGAGAATGGAAATGTTGGTTTGATTTGGAGGTCCAACAACGATCTTACTCTTGATATGGCAATAAATTTTAATCCATGTCATTGTTTGGTGCCAATATCTACAGTTGCTTTGTCTAATGTCATACGTTTTGATTTAGGTATTGTTAAAGCCCATGCCGTTTGAAGATGTTGTCGATGTGAACCTCTTGTGATGGGGGAAATGGGTACATATGTTGTATGTGAAAGATCCCATGGTGTCCCTCTATATTGGTGGAAGTAAACCACCACGAAATATGGAAACTATGGAGGCTTTGAGTCAAGTTCATATAAAATTGAAATGAATTTGCCAAGCGCACCATTAACAAGGCCTGCATTGACCCACAAGTTGCTAATAAGTATAACTTTTTCTTCATTACATAAGAGGACATATTTATCTAAATGTTCATCTTCTATTGCAATATAATCTTGTTGTATTTGTTTCTTTGCGTTGCATATTGCAATTGGCATGTTCAATTTTTTTTAACATTATTTTATTATGCCAAGAAACCGAATGGTTCGTTGCATATAGGTGCATGGAATATTTGAATGTTTGATGCTCACCATGCATGAGATATGAGTTTTTCCTTGACATTATGATATTATAAACTTCCAAAGTAGGTGTTTCATTTCTGATATTTGTGTGGAAATGAAGAAAAGTAACTTGGGAAGTGCTCTCACGTTGTTGACGAAAAATAGTTGAAAGTGTTATGGATGTGTTGAAACTGTGCCAGGGTGCATTTCCATGTGATGTGCCAACATAAATTTATTTCAAAGGTGGTAGCTTCCCTAAATCTCCAACAACGATAATGGAGTGATTTTTGAATGGTGTATTTCGTTCAAAAGGGAATGCTTCTCTCAAGCGATCATCAATATGGGAAAGAATTTTTTGACTGATGAATCTCATCTCATCAATTAGAATGTAATATTTATGGTGAAGTTTATCTTAGAAGTTTAAAGGTGATTGTACTTCGAGAGGATGCATTGTTTGCACAGGGATGTGAAGGGCATAATGGATTGTAAGGGTATTTATGTTGAAAGTTGCAACTCTAGTAGGTGCAAGTAGTAGCAAGGGGTTTTTGTTTGGTGGAGAGTTTTCCAAGAGTGCCCTTTATAGATAGCTAATTAAATGAGATTTTCTTGTCCCAACCATTCCATAGATGATCATTTTTAGTGGAGGGATTGGTGCAGTATTTTTGAAGTAAGAAAGCACAATGTCAAAAGTTGTTCTTTAGCTGGGAGATGAGTGATTTTGGTGTCAGATTGAAAAGGGATGGTGTTGTATTTAGGTAGCTGAGTGGTTGAATTTAATGAAATGTATGGAAGTTTCTTGCAAGTGGAGAGGAATAGTAGTATGTGACCAATTATGGCTAGCATCGAAGTTGCGATGGCCAAGTATTTAAAGGTCATCAACTTCAATGTTGTATCCTAGGTGGAGTTGAGCAAGTATTTTCCATTCATCGATGTTAATGGAATCGGGAGGAGCAACCACAAGAGTGAATGGATCTTCGAGATGTGGGTATTGTTTGGTTTCAGGTTCTCGGTGAACATGCCATTGTGTATATGTCCCTTTTTTGTTCCAAGTGTGTAATTATTTCCTCATCAGTGGAACCAATGTCAATACCGAGTTTGCAGAAAGGAAAATATAGCAGTAGTTCACTCCAATAGAAAGTGGCATAACAAGGATCACTAGGGGAAGGAATGGTAGTGTATTGTGGCAAGACATGAAAAACTAGTGGAGGGAATACGTGTTTACATTGGTTTTAATTTCGGAGAGTAGAAAATTACCAAGAACGTGCAACTTCAAGGAGACTGGCCTATTGATGTATGCAAGAATGAAATTTTGTGTTGAAAGGGGGTTTTCAAAATCATGGGAAACACGTCTGAAAACAATTTGGTTAACATTAAAAGAAACAAATGTGAGACTGTAGAGTGAAAGTGGTAGTTTCTGTAACATGTACCATATTTCTTATGCCCCAATATCTCTGTCTGTAATAGTTTCTGTAAGGAGTTTTTGGACGACATTAAAAACAGGTACTTCTGGAGGAACAATTTGTGAGAGGCATGATGACATTTGACAATAGATTTATGATCTTGTTTATAATATTATTGCATACTTTGAAATGTAGTTTGGCACAACATGGTGCAAAAGAACAAGTTCGCAATCAACATTTTCTCTCCAAATGGAAATCATATCGGCATCGTGGATGTTCAATCTATCATCATTCATTTAAGGAAAAGGCCATAAAAGGCATCCTTCTTTATCTTCACTAATTTCAAATAGAAAGTAGACTCATGAAGGAATAAAACTCCTTGTTCCCAATATTATGCAAAGCACTTGGATGCCCACAGTAGAAATGATGCCTAGGTCATGGCTTTAAGGACAGGAAAATAATATGCATGTATATAGAGCTATAAAATATCATACTTGTTGTTTATTTTGACGAGAATCACCAATAATCTCCACATGAGAAGAATTGATTATTTCTCTTCCTCCCCAACATCATGTACCACAAAGTTTGTATCAGGCACATACCTTGACTTCTTGATCTCCCCGGCCAAGCTATCTAATTTTTCATATATTTCCTTGATCCGTGGTTGCAATTTTTGTCCTTGAACAAATGAATGTACCATGTTCTTAACCTCAATCCAACTACAACCTAGAGGCGTTTCAATCCTAAATCTTCCATTGTTTTTCTCACCTTTGAAACATCATCCCATCCTACATTCACCTTTAACACTAACAATGGTTCCTAAAATCTCAGTGACAAAAGGGAGACAGATGGGAAAACATTGATTCTCTAGTGCTGTAGCAAATTTTAGTCAAGCACATATCCAAAAATCACTCCCTATAAGTTGTTACAAATTTCTGGGTCATCTACTATGAGGATTTTACAAGGGACTAGTCACTGATTTTGAAAAAGTGTGTTTCCTCTTAGTTCTTGCAATTGCTACTCCAATCTCCAATTTTTTAATATTACATAATTGCATCTATAGAAGCCATTATCATCAGTCTACCTAGCTTGGAGTTTTAAAATTATAAATCCATCAAAATTGGAGGTTCTTACTCTTTATTTGAGGTTTTGATCTTTTAGCATTTATTATACTTAAAAAGATAAATCACTCTGTAATCTACAATCTACCCGAAAAATTCCATCCCTATTTCCTTCTATAATGACCTACTTTCTGTTCATTTTGGTTAACTCTAATCAGGTTAGGTTAGCAGAGGAAAATACTTTTAGGTGATTTTATAGACCTTCAAATCCTTTATAGGTGTGACAGCTTGGAAATCATGTTAGACATTTTAATTTATACCAAATTTTCTACCAGATGGGCAATTTCTATCAAATTTTTTATTGACACTTGTTCAATCAACAATTCAATTCAAACGTCATTAAATTTATTTCCTACAGTTAACCCACACATCAAATATCAATGTTTAGTCACTCCTAAAAAATAAAATGAATCCAACATTATGTTCCCAATGATTTCAATCTTTTGGAAAACTATTGAACAATCTACTGATTCTATCTTGGTTGCCTAATAATCTATTACCCTAAAAGTCAACAATCATCCAGATAGATATATAGTATTCATTATAAGAAACATGATACAAATGGCCATCACTATTCAATTTGAGAATTTAATACACATTATGCTCAAGGACATTCATCAATAACCCTTAAATGGAAAAACCTTAACTTTGTACAATGTCATCACCATTGTAAAAAAAATCTTCCCTAATTTAAAACCACAAGACTTGCATATATTAGGATGCATTTATGTAGATTTATAAAATACAGGTAGATAAATCCTCACAGACTAACCAAATAAAGCAATAAATGCTCCCAAGTCCTTCCAAGAGAGATAACAGATGTCACCAACCCACTCAATAGGATAGTTGCAAGGCATCTCATATCCACTGCACGCACGACTATGTCTAAGTGAAAAACAACCAACACATGATCAACATGGAAGTAATTACTCAATTAATAAGTGATCCAGGTGGGTATTGGTGACCACCTACCTATTCCACTTGGACCCCCGCCATTTTTTCTTTCAATTTCCTTAATTATAGGATAGTTTATTATTTTTGCTAGTTTTTCGGGTCTTGAACTTTCAGAGTTGGTTTGAGGCCCTAAGTGATGTTTTTTTTGGAAAATAGTAAAATGTGACTCTTTAAAAAACAATTGCAGTCAAAAGTTATATTCCTCAAATAGATCTTTCTAATGAGGTATCATTTGTGTCAAACGAAGATCGTATGCCAAATTTACAACCCCGGGAAGTTGATGTACCAATTTACCCCAATGAGGCCCACAATTTTGGTGCTTCATTTCCTAGGGTTAGCTTTTTGGATGTTTAGGGTTTTCCATTGTTTCTCAATAATAAATAGGCCTTCAAGCCTCGTTGTAACACAACTCAAAGGCATGTAGCTGCCACATCTCTTCTCATAAATAAGTTACCATCATCACAGATAGTTTATTTCCATTTTGTATGTAAACATCTTTAAGTTCTTTGATATTATTAAAATGAAGATTTATTTTTGTTGCATCTCTGTGTTTATTTTTTATATATGTATTTTGTTTCATTCATGCATAATTCTGGATCAGTGGTATCAAAGTGGTTTTCTATTTATATGTTTTTATTTTCATGTCCCCAACGAGGTCGAGGTATAAGGAGTTAGGGCTCAAACTGGTTGAACCTTTGCAAGATTGGCCTCGCAAACCTTGATGTCCTTCCATGGCGTAAGAAAAGAAATATGAGGAAGCAGGAGATCCTTTCAAAATATTACTCGAAGAAGCCCTCAAGCGACAAAGGAATGAAATGATGGACAACTTTGTCCAGATCCTTCAGCAGATGCCCACAGGCAACGCATCTTCATCCAACAGCTACTCTGGAGGCACCACTCTCTTCAAGGTACAATTCAACTTTGACATTCCCATATTTGAAGACTAGATAGATGAAGACGACGTGGATAGATGGTTAAATTTGTTGGAAGGGTATTTTTCAGTTCATGATTTTTCCAATAGGGAAAATATTACTTTTTCACTCCTCAAATTTGCCCCCTGGGAAACCTACTATGAATAGAGTGACGAGAGAGAACCCTCACTGTTTTTAGTCGTACTCACTTGGAATTATTTTTGATACACCATCGAGGAATAGTATTACCTCGTGGGGAGCTATGAGGATAACTGCATACAATGGACTACATTGTGACAACAAAGGGATCAAGAGGTGCATGAGATGGCGAATCATTTCCATATCCTGTTGTTATCGGGAAAAATAGTGCCCATTCAGAGCTGCTAGTCCCACTGAGATGGGTAGCTATCTTAGAAACAAAAAAACTAAAGTTACTTTTGTTTCCCTTTATGAGAAGTAGATGAGAGAGAAGCAGAGAGTACCACCCTCAGTCTTTCGCTTGGCTCCTTGCTTGTTTCCTCTCCCCCTTGACATATCTTTGTCGCTCCTTCCTCACTTGTCCCACTTCAAAGAACACCTGTAGAGTCAAAGCAACATAATAGCATCAAAGCATAGAGATATACAATCATAAACAATATAGGATCAGATATATATTGACCATACAAATGCATATATCAATTCAACATTCAAAAACATACAAGAATATGGAGGAAAACTCAAATAGCTTTATTGATAGAAGTAGTAGAAGAGAGGATTACAACCCATTGATCTAACCCAACGCCATCCTCCCAGCATGAAATCCCTTCTTCACCTCATGAAAAGCTAGATCACCCAACACTATGATTTTCCACAAAGAAACCAACAACACTTCCTTACAAGATGCAAAATTCCAACCTTTGGATCTCTAAGATGAGGGATCCATATATAGATGTTTGCAAGTGGGTGGTCAAGCTCCCTGGGTTTTGATTGATGTCATTTCTCTGATAGTTCTCAATTCCACTTGTAGATTTCATGATCTCTTACTCATCCCTGGGAAAATTCCAGAGAGGCAAGTGTCACAGGAGAAGTTTCTGGAGATTCCATGATCATCCACTTGCAAATTGTCTCTGCCATTTGTCTACTCTCGCCATCGACCCCATAGAAGGGCTTTTTTAGTATGCATCTCTCCCCCGTGTGCATTTAGGTGGGATGCATTGCACTTTACCATGGAGCAGGTGAGATGGTCCAGTTTTGACCAGTTTTGAGCAGTTTTCATGGAGAACTTCTGGGAGATGATGTAATCAGCTGACCTTGTTCCTTTAGGGTATGAAACAACACTTTTAGGGACTTAGAAGCCCTTGGTTTATGGACATATAAGATTGGGGTTGCAATGCCCAAATATGTCTATAACACCTGTGCACAAATTTGGGTATCAAATATTCTGAGAAAAATCTGGTGCTCAAGTACTTAAGTTGTTTGCACAAATACATTTAGGAGGAAATGGAGTTCTTGGACATCTCCTCATTTAGTGCAGCATACCAATATCTACCAAGATTGAGCAGAAATCCAAGTAGAATAATTAAGACTTTGGATTTTCAAACTAGAAGCAAAGGAATGACAGCCCCAAGCCATAGAGAAAAGGGAAGATTCAGGCCATGAGCCCCCAAGACAACTCCTCGAAGCTGCAATCTAAGAAAAATGGAAAGGAAAAGAAAGACATCAAAAAGTGGTGTGAGTTCTATAAAACTCCCACTCACAACATGAACGAATGTCATGAAAAGTAGGTGATAGTGGCTGAGCTAAAAGACAGAGACGGATGCATGCTCTAATTCTGAGTAGAACCTAACAAGGGAAAGTAGATCATTTACGTTGAACCCACTGTCACCGTAGCCATCACCAAGCTCCAAAAGGTAGAATCTGAGGAACCAGAGGAGGGGGAGCATCTCTTCCACTCACAAATGTGGGTAAAGGGTTCGTTGGCACAATTCATCATTGACAGCAAGAGGTGGAGTAACCTGATCTCAACCGAGGTTGCTAAGAGACTGAAGCTGCCAAGGATGTCGCACCCACAACTGTACACCACTGGGTGGCTCCACCAAGGGTGAGATCTTTGTGTCAACCAACATTGTCACTTGCCTTATAGCATCAATCCCTTTGCAGATGAGGTATTGTGCGATGTTTCCCCTCTAGAAGTTTGTGATGTTTTATTAGGTCAGTCATACCTATGGAAGCATAATGTTGTATATGAATTTAGACCTCATTATGTTATTATTACTTTGGGTCATAAATTGTACAGGATACCAAAGGTAGCACCATCTACCTTATTTTCTTTGATCTCTACTGAACAACATAGTAAGATCATTTTCCAGAGTGGGAAATTTGTCTTCCTTATGATTTTCTCTCAAAGCAAGTGGAATATTGTGGCCACATCTATAACTTCAAGACAAGGATCCTCCACATGGAAGCAACAACTGGACAAGTTCATGGAGGAGTACAGGGACATATTCACCTCACCCACATGGTTACCCTACAATTTCAAGTCAAGCACTCCATCAATCTGACCCCGAGCGCGCCACTAACCAATGGACCAATCTACTGACACTTTGTTTTGGAGAATGATGAAATCAAGAGACAGATTCAGGAGTTGTTGCAAAAAGGGTACATTAGGCCAAGTTCATCACCCTGTGGGAGACCTGTTGGTATAGAAGAAGGATTGAACCCAGAGGATTTGTATTAACTATCAGGCGTTGAATAGATCACTGTCAAGAATAGGTATCCAATCCCACAGATTGATGACCTTCTAAACCAAGTCAAGGGGGCCAAATATTTCAGCAAGATTGACTTGAAGTGTGTTTATCACTAGGTACCAATCGAGCCTTTTGATGTGTGGAAGATTGCCTTCAAATGCAAGGAGGGCCTTTTCAAATAGCTGGTCATTCCTTTCAGGTTGATGAATGCCCCCAAAACCTTTATTTGGATAATGGATGACATATTGCGGCCCTTCACCAACTCGTTTTTGGTAGTATATCTGGATGTCATCCTGATCTTCATCCAGAGTTGGGAAGAGCACATACACTATTTCGATAGGTCCTCCAAACCCTGCGACAACACAAATTGTGTGCTAATTTAGAGAAACACACTTTTTGTATGACCCAGGTTCAATATCTGGGGTACATCATTAATGAGCGGGGTGTACATGTGGACCAAGTCAAGATAGTAGTTATTCAAGATTGACCAGTCCTAACTAATCTAAGAGAGCTTCGCAACTTTCTGGGTCTTTGCCAATTTTTATCGCAAGTTCGTGTTGCAGGGATACTGTCATATCACTTTGCCTTTGAGTCAAGTCACCAAGGGTGGAGTGAAAGAAAGTTTCTTTTGGTCTGAATCCCAATAGAAGGAGATTTTTGAATTGAAGCATTGCCTCTTCTTTACACTAGTGTTCACATTACTAGACCTGTAACAACTATTTGAAATTGAGACAAATTCCTATGACTATGTTGTTGGTGCAGTTCTTACCCAACAGGGGCATCTAGTGGCATATCACAGTGAGAAACTTTCAAATATAGTCTAAAAGTATCCCACCTAAGACAAAGAGATGTATTCCATTGTGCAAGCCTGCCAATAATGGAATCATTACATTGTGGGGAAGGAAACAGTCATCCACATAGACCACAAACCCCTACAGTTCATACAGACACAAGGAAAGTTGAAAAACGATCGCCATCAGGAATGGTCCACATATCTGCAACAATTCCATTTGAACATTAAGTACAATAAGGGCAACACCAATAATGTTGCAGAATACCTCAACCGACCATCGGTTATGGTGCTGACCATTGTACTCAACTCTTGTGAACATGAGACTTCAAGATGTTCGCATATTTACAAGAGTGATCCAAAATTCGGCACCAGAGACTAGATGCTCCTGGAAGGTAAGTAAGTTCCATACTTTCACCTCCTAGACGCGCTATTGTGCCACTTGGGACACCTCTATGTTCCTTCAGGTGAGAGTGCCAAGATTATTTGGGAGGCGCACTACAGTCGGGTCGATGGGCATTTTGGGTAGAAAATATAGTGGCAATGTTACAAAAGTATTTTTATTGGTTGAACCTTCGATAGGATGTTGGGAAGTACGTCAGATCTTGCACTACCTACACCATTGCCAAACCTACAATCAAGAAGTAAGGTCTGTATACTCCTCTTCCTACTCCTATCTGGCCCTGGGAATCCATCTCCATGGATTACATGTCAAGCCTTCCTTCTACCAAGCATGGCAATGACTATAATTTTTTGGTCGTCGACAGGTTCTCTAAGATGGCCATTATGGCGGCCTACAAGAAGAGCATCACAATAGAAGCCACTACCAAACTCTTATTTGAACGAGTATGGGTACACTTTGGGATCCCACATTCCATTATCTCATATCGGGACAATAGGTTCCTAAGTACATTATGGTCAAGCCTCTAGTCATTGCTGGATACCAAGCTCACTAAGTCCATGACCTTCCACTCCTAAACTAATGGCCAGATAGAGGTCGTCAACATGATGATCGTGCACATCCTGTGCATTTACAACTCGAAGAATCCACGTACATGGGATGAAACCCTCCCCTATATCCAATAAAGATACAACAAAACTCTCCACAACTCAACCGACCACAACCCCTTTCAAGTGGAATTTTGATTCCAGCCATTATGTCCCATTGGTGTTTCCATACCACTTGCATGTAGTCAGGCAGATTCAGCTCATGTCCATTCCAAAGTTGACTAAGCTAACAACTTCATTGAGCGCATTCAACACATCTTTTAACAGGTCCATGACATATTGGACAAAGAAAATGCTAAGTATAAATAACTTCATGATCAACATCGGCTGCCACACAAGTTCCAGGTGGGTGACAAAGTTTGGTTACATTTACAGAAGGAGCACCACACTAGGCCCACCACAAGATTTTCCCGCTTCGATATGGGCCTTACACCATCACTAAGGTTATATGCGACAATTATTTTGAGTTTCGCATTCCACCGTTCCTTGGCCTACACCCAGTGTTTAATGTGGACCAAATTCGACAATACTCCCCACCATTGTTGTACACATCAAACATTGCAGAACCTCTCACACCAACAGAGCTAAACCTGAACTACATGGAATAAAAAAAACTAACCAGATCATAAACATGCATATTAATACCATGTCAGTAGAAGATCCAACTGTATCAAGTTGTCAAAGTTGGCCAACTCTTGCACCGAGGCAAGTGGCTCACTAGGGACCAAGTTCAGCAGAAGTTTCCCCATCACATGTAAGCACTCAACGTAATGGGGATCATTGCTTCCTAACATGGGAGGACTGATCCAAGTGGATATTGTTGTCCACTCACCTATTCCACTTGGACCCCCACCATTGTTTGTTTCAGTTTCCTTAATTATAGTACAATTTACTATTTTTGGCAGTTTTTCGGGTTCTAAACTTCTAGAGACGTTTTGAGACCCTAGACGACATTTTTTTGGAAAATGGGAAAACATGAGTCATTAACGAATAATTGCAACCAAAATTTATCATCCTTTGATAGATATTTATAACAAGGTATCATACATGCAAACGGAGATTGTATGCCAAAGTTACGACCCCGGGAAATTGATGTACCGATTTACCCCAACGGGGCCCACAATTTTGGCGCTTCATTTCCTAGGGTTAGGTTTTTTTATGCTTAGGGTTTCCCATTGTTTATTAATAATAAATAGGCCTTTGAGCCTCATTAAGACAGTTCATAGGCATGTCGCCACCATATCTCTTCTCAAAGATAAGCTACCATCGTCTGAGCTAGTTTATTTCCATTTTGTATGTAAGCATCTTTTAGTTCTTTGATTTTAATGAAATGAAGATTTATTCGTGTCGCATCTCTATGTTTATGTTTATATATATATATATATATATATATATATATATATATATATATATAATATATATATATTATATATATATTATATGTTGATATATATATAAATATATATATATAATATATAGTATAGTTTAGATATATATAGATGTAGAATATATATATCTATATATATATATATATATTATTATATATTATATATATATATTATATATATATTATATATATATTATATATTGATATTATATCATTCTTGCATATTAAGTCTAGATCAATAAAACACAACAAGAACTGGAAATGAGAAGAAAACAAACGTTAGCATAAAAGTACACATGTTCACTCATGATCTAACACAACAGGAAAGGTAGGACAACAAACAACTAAATATTTGATCGTGCATCATGGAATTGAATACATAGAGTCATATTTGACTGATGATTTTTCCAGGGTTGTCCAAGGTTTCTTACGAGTGGAAAATTTTGAGAGCACAATGAAAAATGTTGTGAGTTTCTATCAGTGTAAAAATCTGCGGAGGCCCCAATGTGTTCTATTGGCGTAAAAATTTATGGAGGAGGACATATGTTGTTATCATACCACGAGACAGATCTCAACCCAAAGGCAAAAGTTTAGATGAAGGTTGGCCTGACCATTTTTAAGAAGAGACACCTATCTATGTAAAAATATTAATAAAATAATGGAATCATTGTGACAATTTCCGTAACATATATTCCATGTTAAAGATAAGTGAAAACCACATAGGTCATATGAATATATATTTGTAAATTATATAACATACAACTGGGTATGCCAAGAGAATCAAGGGGTCATTCACTTAATATAACAGAACATTTGTTGGGAATCCAATCGATGTGAAACCATTTCGATGGCTCAACGAAAGAATTGAGGGTCACATACTTATCGCAATAGAATTGCAAGGTCCCTTAAAATTTTACTAAAGGCCTGAAGGTTACAATTGTTAGGTATAACAAATGGAGATCCTTTGGAAGCACGCTTGAGCCATATGTGATCTGGGATGGGTGACCTCCCAGGCAGTCCTAGTTATCAGGTGCAAGCCCCGGAAGTGATGATTGACGCTATGTGATTTATTTAACTAGTTTCAATCCCACTTCTTCACCCTTGTGAGCATCACCCGATGCAATGAGTGATAAGTGAACTATTCAAATCATGAGAAATTAGTCACTTACGACTACCTCTCATGGAAATGGTCATATGTGAATGACTTACTTAATGCAATTGAATCCCAAAAATGATATCTAATATAATGCATTGCGTATACCCCCTATACTTAAAAACCACTACTCAATCGAATTATATATAAAAGGATTGGTAAGTCGATAGTAAAAAAATAGGTGGGTGAATTATATATACACACGTACATATGTATATATAGGTTCAAATACTAAAGGTGCGTGGTCCAACTAGATTTTACTATATTATTACTATTATTATATTATTATATATAACAATCAACTATTTTTCCAAGGAATAAAAATATTTATGATGGTGGACTTGCATCTAAATATAACTTCTAATTCTATCCCAATTTTATTTAACCGAGAAATGGATGGATAGGTTTGGAATGTGTTGATAGTGCAATTAGCCTACTAGATTGAATTACCTATTTTGAATTAATGTCATTGTTTCACACATAATTTTCAATATCAAAGCTTGATTATAGAAGGTGTTCTCATAACTTGAAAAGGTCTATATAGATTAAGTAACTAATTACATGTACCATTAGTTATAATTGGAAATGGAAAATAGGTGTTCTCATAACTTGAAAAGGTTTATGTAGATTAAGTAACTAATTAAATATATTGTTAGTTATAATTATGTAATATAGTATCTATTGCATGTTTGATGGAGGATTTTGGATTATTGGGACAAAAGTTTGCTCTCTCCTTTTCTTTGAAATATTATTGAAGCTATTGATTTATGATGAGAAATAATGCCATTCTCTTAGCCTCACTCGCTTAATAAAGGTTATTAAGAAACATAACATGGACATTCAAAGTTGTTGTGGTGGGAGACAGACATTGAAGGGAAGAAACATTTGGTTTTTATACAAATACAATAATAGAAAAGATTACAATAGTAAGGACTTGACAAGGGAGACAGTCTAGTCAAGGAAGACCAAAATAATCCTTCTAGGTTAAAAAAAATTGCTCCCACATAGCCTTGGTTCGATGCGACGTGACATAAGACCCACATATTTAATGAAAGTCTATGACTAAAAAACTAGTTTGAGAGTTGCAATATTACCACACTTTGATCCCCTATCAGAGCCAAAGAAATGATGGAACAAACCAATATTTGATAGCTCTGCTGAGCCCAACCCAGAAGGGAACTCTATCAACACCCAACTGAGTTTGTTTCCTAATGCATACTTTCCATAAGATAGATTTACTCATTTATATTACACATATATGTTATATGGACCTACTTTCATAAAAGTCAGAAGATATAATTTTATGTATTGTTAAATCACCATTAACTTTTATAGTCAAGTGTTAGGAACATATACACATATAAAATAAATTTCCATTGCCATTAATCACAATTCAACGTTTATAAAATAAAGGAACATAGATATAATTTATCTATTGTTAATTAACCATGAACTTATACAGTCAAGTGCCCATGATAGATGGATTAAATTAATTTAAACATCTATTCATTACACAAAAACATATATTTATATGAATCTACCAGGATAAGTTAAGCATAACTCAATATTTACAAAACAGAGGACATAAGTAATCATATTATTTATCCGGTAGATTATCGAACAAGTGAAGGAGGGAATTTCACTCTCCTTCCAAGCATAGGTTAGTTGCATCATTGTCTATCTTGCAACTGACCACCCCCGAGTCACATCCAAGGTCTGAGGATGTTGTCAGTGCTCTATCAACAATATTGCTTATGTACTTTCAAGTAGGTTGTCTGTGATCTATATTTCCATGTTCATGGTACGAGAGGCATTATAAGATTCTCTGGCACTGAATGGGAAACCATAATGAGGAAAATCATATCATGTGTTTCCTCTCCTCAGACTAATTTTAAGTCGATTCCACTATGCCCCTTCAGGCCGACGTGTTGGATTAACATGCCTCTTCCCTTCAAGAGAAGATAAGAGAAAAATAAACTAATGAGTGAATTTGTTCAAGCAGTGCAATTTTTCTTGTAATTGGTACCATCCATGAAATATACCTATTTTAAGTTGGACGTAGATATATTCAATGGGTGATAGAGAGATCCCCTTGATGGAAGATATAATTAATTCAAATTAACATGGATCAAATTAAAGAATTATATTTTAAATTATAATTTAAACATAATTACATAATATTATAAACATGTTTTAAATATTTCATTTTAAAAATAATTGTGTATTTACTTTAATTATTGCATCTAGTTAATAACCTAGTAAAAAATAAGAGGGTTGAATTTTTCCCAGAGGGTTCAATATTTTATTCAGTGGACAATGGTGCATATTTTTAGGGCTATAACCAAAGCCTGGAAATTTCATCCTTAGACCAAGGATCAATAAGGTAGTCCAACCTTCAGTTGGTTAACTACTAAATTACTATAAGTCATTAATTTGGATTTTTATCAGTCGTGGTTGTCTCCACATTGGTGTGGCCTTTAAACATAGTAGGGTAGACATGGGAGTGTTTACATCCACCCTCATCCACTTCCCCAAGGCTGGTGCAAAAAGTTACAATTTTGGGCACATGGTCTCAATCTTCATGCTCGAGTGCAATGTCAATTTACATCCTTCTAGCTTTATCTTCCTTCTTGTTGTGCACACAACACATCTTTCACCCACTTAGTAGCACCAACTTGCCCACTGTTGAAAAGTGTAACTAGGTCTGGTCTTCATAATGACATGTTATTATGATCTTTGTAAATAATGAAAAGAAGAGAATAAAATTATTTTTGTAATGCCTTGCTCCATGGGTTTCATGAGAAAGATATTTTATTTGTTAGTGGCTCCCATTGAGAGCCTTAGGATTTATCTTTAGAGTCAAAGAGTCAATGTCTTGGATGAATATCTCTTCTTGAGCATGTATATGAGTCTATTAAAGTGTCTAGAATCCCTCCAAAGACAAGCACAAACCTCCTCTTCAAGTTAACCTCAAAAATGAATGAAAGAACTCATGTTGTCTTTGACACCCTATGAAGACACACCTATTCATTTTTATAGGTCAGATTAGTTATGGACAGACTACTAGATATATGAGTGTAGGGTCTTTACTTTTCCATAGAGAATTTCAGACATCTCTCTGAAGGTTTCATATGGGTACAACAGAAAATGAGTTTGGACTCCAATACAGATACAAGCTCAGATGATGCAGAAAATGAGGATGTGTTTAAAGGGTGATCAAAATTAAAGAGGAGCTCAGTTCTCTCCCATAATTTGAATCATAGAACAAAAGACAAGTTAGATGTATCTCTGAAATTCATGTGTATGATTATAGTTACATGAAGTTCAGATTTATGCCTCAATGCTAGGAAGAAGTATCTTATCAATAGTATAATGAAGCTACATAAATTTGGTGCTATCTTTGATGGCATGACAGTGAGATTCGGTGTTGCTACAATGATCACAGTTTGGTGACATGAGAGTGATAGGTTTTTGTGGTGACAGTGACATGACAGTTCGTTGCTGTAATAGGAGATGATATCAGTCTTTGTTAATACTATGTATTGAAGAAAGTGGAAGTGGAAGAGGAGTCAAGAAGAAGGTTGACTGTCAAGAGAGATTGTGTCTTGGTCTTGGAGTGGCTAATAGGTCAAGGGTCTTGGTCTTGGTATTTGTCAATTGGAATCTCTATAAGAACAATTTGTGTGGGTTTTCCTGTCAAAGAGTGAGAGGTTTTGGCCTTGGCTCATAGCCTACATGTTGTGTCTCTTGTCTATTTATGTTTGTTAATTGGTAGTTGTTTGATGAAGAAGAACACTAATAACTTAAGCAAAGAGAATATCCTACTCTAATAAAGTAAAAGATACTCACAAGAAGTTAATAATCAAGAGAAATCACCTAAATTATGATGCCCTAGATTTATCAACAAGGTATCATAGCTAAGGTGTCAAAGTCAAGAAAAGGGAATGCAATAAAAGAGACACTCAAGGATCAATTTTCAAGAATGGCATCAAAACAAGTTGAAGGATACCAAAGCAAAAGTTCAAAGATCTAAATTGAAGAATCAAACCTTAGATCAAAGAAGAAGGTCTACGTCAGAAGAATTCTTGGGATCATCAATCAAAACAATCAAGGCCAAAGCCTTATTTCTACTCAAGGCAAATAGATCTACAAATCAAAGCAGCTAGAAGTCTCCACCAGCACAAGTGTTGTATCATATAGTCATCATCGAAAGACCACAAAGACCCTCATCAAGTTATCTACAAATTAAGTTAGCTCAAAGTACTTTAAAGATGAAGATCACATCATGTTGGAGAAAGTTGAAACCTCAGAAATGTCTGATATGCGCTCATTCACTACCAAAGAAGTCGAAGTTTCTTGAAGGCAAGAAGGCATTATGATCATCTTCAAAAGCTCCCAATCATTGTGTTGGGTGTAACTTTTTATCTGTTTTCTGCACCTTCTTTCCCTAGTTTTGATCCTCTTATCCTCTAGGCCCATGAAACTTTACATGATTAATCACCCTTTTTCTCATTTTATATAACCTATTCCACTGTCACATTACTTTGCCATATTTTGATGAATAATACGACAATTTATTCCTTTTATGGCTAACCGGGGTGAGCATTGGAGGATTATTTTGGAAACTCTTCTCCTTTTCAAGTGTTGCTCGCGGGAACAAGACTTTGGAGTAAACAGGCAATGCTGATCAATTTCATAGCAGGGTAGAGCAGTTCATTGTTACACTTTGTACGTTGTTACAGGTTGTTGTTACATAGTGAATGACGTTACAGATTGTTGTTATACTACGTGCTAATACAGAGGACCATTGTTACACCAAGGGTGTTGTCACCAGTGCTTGATGTTACATCCCGAACCGATATTCGCTCGTAGGATGTTGTTGCACTGGAGCTGGAAAGTTGTGGGTACTATTCCACATAACAGTTGTCGGGTGTTAGGAAGTGTTTATATTAGAAACAACAGACCCAAGTGGTTGCAATCCTAACCAATATATCTGAGAAGTATTTGTATTTAGAAATAGGTTGTAACTACTTTTATTTTTTATCAGCATGAGAATCATGAGATTCTCATGACTGATCTATTTCTAATTTCGCGCATGTAATAATTATAAAATAAACTCAATTTCCTATGTACAAGGACGACATATAGAAAAGCATTGTTACTTTTCTCTTGTAACTCTAAATTATTTCTAATATTAAATCACTATAGTGATGTTGTTACTGATCTTCATCTGATTTGTTAATTAATCTCGTGTTATTCTTGTGCCCTTGCTAGGGAGGAAGGGCCCTCCTCTTTAGCAGGGACTGCAGTGGTAGAAGTAGTGTACATTATTGTTTCTTTTATTTTCATATGGTTTTCTGTTGTTGCTATACAAATTGTCAAATACATCCGCTTTTGTTCCAAATTAAATTATGTTGTTACACCGGTTTGATTAAACAGAATGATAGTGACCAGCTGGTGTAGTCATTAGTTATTGTGTGGCGCACCCTTACTCTGGTAATTGTGAAGTGTGATTTCAATTATGTGGAGTGTTTTAATTTATACATGAATGATTTTATTTTTGAAATTGGTTGAGAGACATCTTTTATTGTTCTTTCTATTTCTCATTCTTGGCTATGTGTATCGGCACAAACAGTGCGAACTCCATTGAAACAACAAGACCTACCCTAGGTTGACAATTAAATGTTGCAGTCTCATTCAATTAGGATTAATTAAAACAACATTACATTTTGGCGTCGTTGTCAGGGATGGCAGTTGATGATACAATCAACCAAGTTGTTTGTTTGATGATAGAGTGTTCCTATTTCACAATCGTTGGGAAATAAGACGAGAGGTAAGAACCTACGCATCGCTCTAACATACCTGGGTGGGCTCATCGTTGTGATCAGTAGGGCACTTAGGGTGTGGCATTTTGGTGTTTTGCTAGTGTGTCTTCAGCTCTTCAGTTGTTGGGCGGTAAGATGAAAGGTGAGAACCTATCCATAGCTCTAATATACTTGAGTGGGCTCACCACTGTCGAAGACTGAGACACTTAAAGTGTGAATCAATACACATAGGGTCCATGTGTGTGCAACTGTAGGAACTACAGAAATACCAAAACTATCCCCACTCTAATTAGTCACATGAAAAATGGGTCGTAAAAAGGGATGGAAGAGTGCAGATTTGGGAAGGAAAACATTTATCCAGGAACTAATCTCTAAGGCAAAAAAAAGAACAATCAAGCTCTCAAAGGGACACAAGGAAAATAGGGCCACAAAAAATTGTCACTCCCATAACAAGGGCAGAAGCCTCTGATTCCTCTATCTCGGGGCCATATCATTCTAAAGGTAGCACCCACACTCCCTAGATTAAGAATCCAATCCAGGAGGAACAGGGGGAAGCTAGTAGTCAGAACTTTAGGACCGAGGGACAAGGGGAAACTGAGGGGGGGGACATCAAACACCTGATACAAGAGAGCACCTATTGGTTTATCAATATCCAGATTCAGGTAGTGCGGTGAAACAATTGTTGGGTTATGTTATATTCTTTCCACATAGTTAACAGGGGGTTTGAGGGGTACCCGTAACCCCACTTTATGGGGTCCG
>APFE031222477.1:53165-112470 GCA_000404065.3 Pinus taeda
TGTACTAGCCGATCCATTTACTAGTACGTAGGTGCTGACCCTACAGAAGACTACAACCTTCTTTCATTCAGGGACCACGTTTCATCAATTTTCAGACTGGATCCAAGAGTACAAAACAAACATTACTGCAACACAATCATCAACTTATACTTGCATCATAGTTCATCAAACAACCCAATACTGAATCACTGAAACCCTGTCATCAAGAACACAAAACCCAAACCAGAGCCCAGAACTCTACAACAACCACCAGAATCAACAGCAACCTGAAATATCAAATCTTATTATGCATACGCTACTTCACTGTACCAAAACCGCGTGTATACGCGCTTTCTCCAAAGGAAACCCGCGTGCAGATCTAGAAATAATTACTTATGCCTTCGCTATCAGATCTGACCCTTGCCAAGCGTCCCGAACAGATAACCAACAAATACCAGATCTTCTCGCTTCATCAGACACCCCTTTCACCCGTCTTTGCCTAATGATCTTCTCCTTATATAGCCTTAGGCCTTGCTCAATACCATGGTCCAAAACCATAACAAACCAATACCATCAACTCAAAACTAGGGATCAACACGTCCGTCGAGACACCATGGTCCAAAACCATAGGCACAACTTCCAAGGAATAACCGCCAAGTTTTCCACATACACGCACTTTTACTGAAGCCAACCTGCGTGTACATGTGACTTGGTATATAGCGAACCTGCGTGTATGTATTTTCTCTTTCTATCCTGCTGTATTAAGATCTGTCCTCTGATTAAGATGCCATCACCTGTACCTGTCTCTGAGTGAGTTGCCATCAAGGACAACACTTGTATCATAATGCCAACACTTGCTTCCATACACCATTGAGTCCATAGTCCTTGAGTCTAAATGTTTTTCTAAAAACACCTTGAAGCTTGCATGCCTTAAGTGCAAGCTATCATGTCGATAAACAAAGGGAATACATCAATGTCCCTTGTTCATCGGATCTTCTAAGTATTCGACAACAACAAATTCATTCATACTTAGAAAGATGTGTTTGGGGCATCTTGACTCTCATCCACATCAAAGATGGGAGATCTCGTGTTGACTAGTGGCATCAATCAATGACCACTAAGTTAACAATTTCTTGTTATGTTCGACACTGAAACATCTATTCACATGACAAGGATTGTGCCAAAGAGCGATGAAGACTTGAAGACCAATGATTTTGTAGCAGAGGAAGTAGATTTACTTTCATTACTTTTTAGTTTTTGATGTAAATGACTTGAGGACAAGTCAATAAATAAGGTTGGGGGGAAGTGTAAATTCTAAATTTTGTATACCTTCCAAGCCTTACACATTTTCAGCCACATTCAGTAGTAGATTTTGAACATTCAACAGAAGATCCAGCAGCAGATTTAGTAGCTGAAGCAACAACAATAAAAGATTCACTTATTTTATTTCATCCACCATTTTCACAACCAAGTAAAGAATATTATGATCATAATTTTGCAGCCACACATGCACAACTCTCATCCATTTTTGAAAGGGTAAGTTGAGGTATGATATTTTCTAACTTTTAACCATTTAATTCCTTGAAAGCTAGAATGGTAATTTTTTGAAAAAAAAACTCCTTTCCTCATTTCACAAAATTGCCAAAACCATCAGTTTGGGGGGGGAATACATTTACATTCATACTTTGTCACCTTCATATTTTTCCATATTCATATATCACATTCTAAAACCGACATACTTTCAAAATATATTTACTATTACATCATCATGAGCATAAAAATGGCTTTGTAAAAAGTATCTAAAAGTTAATTGCATGCCAACACAATCATATTTGTTACACAACAACCAACCATGATGCATTCCAACAAAATACTTTGCAATAAAAATCAAATTATCATGATGCAAAGATCATACATTAAAATTGAATGCGACAAACAAATTATGGTTGACACACAAGAACCAACCAAGTTTCAATTCATCAAAAACACTTTGCAAAAGTTAAGTAAATAATATTATGCAAAGTTTAAGCCAAAGCTCGAGTATCAAAAGTAATGTAATAGATTGCATGAGGACATGCAATACCTTCATTTTGGGGGTATGTTGGGCCTAAGAATTATCCTTAAAATACATCCACTTTCACTCCATTCAACATCCATTTTCTCTCCATTCACAACTTTTCTCATCTCTAGTCCACCACCATGTCATCACATTAGCTTCACTTTCATCATTAAATGGGTTATCATTGTGTTTTCCAAAACATTATTAATTCTTAGCATTTTTAAGAGAATTTGTGGTTAAAATTTAGAAAATAATATCCATATACTTATGCCTAACAATTAGAATGAGTTTGTTGACATGTGTAAGTACAAAGAAAGCTTCCAAGGCATCTTTATGTGGCACTCTATGTTCAAATTCGAATTTGAGGAGATCATGGACCTCATGGAGAAGATCATGGACCTCATGGAGGTGATCATGGAGGATAGGGTTATGTGTCACCATTGGTTGAGAAATATGTGGATCAAAGGAGGGAATAGTGGATTTACATTTATGAGTTTGTTATCATAGCTTTTTTATATATAGGAGTGTTATCTCCTTCAATTGTAATCTTAATTTTTAGAATTTTAGAACCTAGTCCTTCATTTGTAATCTTAATTTTTAGAATTTTAGAACCTAGTCCTTCATTTTTAATCTTAGTATCTTATAGGTTGGTAATGAGAAGTTAGATTTGGAGAATCATTATAATGGTTGTAATTGCAATTTGCAATTGATGATGAATAAAACAGAGCTTTTTTGATCCTCTACATTTGACTTCCCTTTTGGTGTGCTTGTGAATCCTTGGAAGGATCCCCATTGCCTAGCAAGTACACTTTTATTTTGGTAGACTTTTATTTTATGTTTATTTGTGAATTTCATTAGATTAAATTATTAGGTTCATATGTTTGAAATATTAACGAATAACCTCTCGTAAGGAAGTATTAATGTTTCCTTCAATGAATCTGATTTGTTGTTTAATGTTTGATTTCATTAGTTTAAGTTTTTGAATTATATGCTTGAGATATAAATGAATAGTCTCTTGTAAGAGAGCTTTAATATTTCATGCAATCAATCAGAAGTCTCCTGTAAGGGAGCTTTAATATTTCTTACACTTATCACAATGTCTTTTAATTTTTAGATTTCATTTTGTTAAATGACTAAATAGATGTTGGAGATCCCAATGAAAAACCTCCTGTAAAGGAGCTTTGGCATTTCTTCACCTAGATTAGTCTAGTTTATCTCTAAGTCCATATATATTGGATGATCCTCGAAGTTTACTTACCCGGATTGATAGTAAATGAAACTCTAATTTGCATCGCATTTTAGACCAAACAGTAATATCCTGCTCCTTCTTCAACACATTTTCCTTCACCTTGGAACCAGTGGTCTCCATGTCCCTCTATCCAATATCCTCCATCTCAACCATACCCTTGGAACTAGAACTAGAGAGGAAATGCCTAGAATACATCTTTACCTAGATTACCAATGCAACAACAACTACAATTACCTCCTTTCCAAACCCCTGCTCCTACACTGCATGTGCAACCCCAAATACGTGTGCAACCTAACCCAAACCCGAGCAATAAAGCAACTCAGGGAATAGAGGCTTCGACTACCTTCCAGACCTACCTCATTACCCTCGTGGGGCTTAATGAAATTCAATTTCGATCGGGTAAGGTAATTAAACCAAGTCACTCCCCTATCATTACTGAGGAGGAATGTGAACCTTCTAGAGGAGATACCATAGGCTCTAAGGCAGTTGTTGCACCTATAACAACTGATACAAAAGAAATTGTTATGTTTGTAACAACCAACTTGCGAAGGATTGTTACTCCTATAAAAACCAACTTGGGAAAGGCTGATACATGTGTAACAGCTAACTCGACTACTATAACTCAGAATCCTTTGTATCCTCAGAGATTGACTGAGCCTGGGATGACCTCACAGCTCGAATATGATTTTCTTAAGGAGTTACAAAATTTGCATGTACAATATCCTCTGCTCCAAGCGCTTAAGGAAGTACCTATTTATGCTAAAATAGTACGAGCCTTTTTCATCAAGAAACCTGGGAGAAAGCCTAAAGACCCTGCTACCATACATGGGATGGGAAAACTATCTGAATTAATGTCCTCTTAGCCTCTTCTAATTAAGTACAATGATCCAGGAAATCCTATGGTTACTATCTACATTAATGATCAACCCATAACTAATACATTGATCGACCTTGGGGCTTCCATTAATGTGATGAAAAAGGACCTCTTGACCACTCTAGGGCTACAGGGGTTTAGACATACTCCTACTATACTTAAATTAGTAGAATGATCCCATGTTAAACTTGAGGGAGTGTTATAGGACATAGTAATTACAATAGCTTCCTGGAGGTATCCGACTAACTTTCTTATATTATAGTCCAAATCCAATTTGGGGGAAATCCTTTGATCTTAGGGAGACCTTGGTTGGCCACTGTAGATGCATTTATAGGCTACACATTTGGAGCTATGGTGATCTCAGATGGCCAAGCTACAAAGAATTTTAATATTTACCCCCCCAAAACCAAATGTGGATTTATATAACCCTTGGTGGGATGACTTTGAGCTCGAACTAGATCTTTCCCTATCGCTCCCCACTCTGGGGAAAGCCCAATACTTCAAGGATGAGACAAAAGATGACATCATTAATGGTTTCATTAGTAAATTTTCCATTAAAAAATTGAATGAGGAAGAGAAGGTAGAAGATATAGATTTTGAAAAAATGAGAACCACTCCGAATACTGACAACAGTCCAATTGAAACAGAACCAGGAAATTTTTTGAACATTAACCCCAACCTGACTGCTGAGCAAAATCAACTGTTGTTACAACTATTACAAAAATACAAAAAGGCATTTGCATGGGACTATACAGATATGAAAGGGATCCACCCTAACCTATGCACTCACTGTATTTATTTGAAGGATGGTTGCAAAATAGTCAGACAACCGCAATGCCGCATGAACCCCGCACTGAAGGAGGTGGTGAAGGAAGAGTTACAAAAACTCCTGAGTGCTAATTTTATTTATCCAATATCTGACAGTCAGTGGGTGTCTCTGCTTGTCATTGTTCCTAAGAAGAATGTCAAGTGGAGAGTTTGTGTGGATTACAGATAACTCAATAAGGCCACTCAAAAGGACCTGTTAGCACCTAAATCTGCCTTAGGCTGAAGGAAGGCAAAATTCAAGGTAACCACAAACCACGCTCAGTCTGGTAGCTAGCCCTACCATAACAGGAGAGGGCTCTCTCCATGTCACGCTCAGTGAATAAATAAACAATATGGCCTGAGATGACTTACTATGAATATTGATTTTAGGCTAGGTAAATAAATATGGAAACAAGAGGCAATTTTTGATAAATGACTGAGTTTCTGGGATGTATGGGACCAACGAACAACATGAGCAGAGAATTTAACACAAAGGCACAAATTACTTCGTGAGGCAAGACAGGAGGAAAGTCTAGCTATTAAATTTGAAATAATGCAAAATGGAAAGATTGTTTAGGAGGGTGAAAAGGGCATAAATACATGAACCCTTTTCAACAGAAGAAGAACACAGAACGTGAAACTTTCCCAAAGGCAGAGCAATAAACATGAATTCTACCTTTTCTTACTTAGAAAATTTCACTAGAAATGAATATGAATGAGCTGTGAAACATAACGAAATATATATGAAATAGAAAGAGAATACATTTGCTACACTCACATCGCATGAATCTCATGAAACAGAGCCGCTGCCTTTCATTAATTCTCTGTCAAAATATACAATGAGTAACTGAGTTTCTCTCCCACAGTCTCCCAGAAATTAGAACCAACCCTTTGCAAATGGTTTTACATAAAATAAATAGACTTTTCCATTGGGAAATGGAATGACCCAAAGTTGGGAAGTTTTTCAAATCATTACAAACTGGAAATGGAAATCCAACCATTAGTGACAGGTGCAACGTTACAAAAATGACAAACTGTTTGGGTGACTGCCCGCCTTCCTTTGCCACTTGGATAGAAGCCAACCTTTAGTGAAAATACTTTTTAAAATTTGCCTTAGGTTCCAAGAAAATGTATTGTAAATGAGCGGACCCACTTGAGAAAATCGCGAATCGTAATGTCGCGGAGTGGAAGTGATTTTGGCCTTTGGGTCTCTGTGCGTCGCACCCAAAACTATATGCATTGTGCCATTTTGGAGGCAATTTTGAGGTACTTTCTGAAGTCTAAATTATGTCCAAGTGTGATTGTTAGAAATCCCTACCTATCTACTTTCCAACCCAAGTGGAATTTCTGAATTTGGTGCTCATTTACCCCTCCAAAACTTCAATCTCCCAAGACTGCTTCCTGTGTGTCAAAATAGGGGCAGAGAGGTCATTTTTTGAGTGTTTTTGACCTCCTGGGGACACAAAACTTGCCCAAACTTCTTGGCCATGCACCAGCAGTCATGATTTTTCATGTTGAATCCAAAAATGTAAACCTTTCATGATTTGGAGCTCCCTATCATAAGCGTCGCGCCAGTGGCGCAGTGCATAGGGAGAAAAACGCTGTTTGTGCACAAAATTTGTCAAATGACCAAAATTGCCCCAAAGTTTTTGAAATTTGGGCTGGATATTCTCTATGAAGTGCTATGTTGGGCCACAGAGGCTTCAGCCAAGATTCGGAGCCGATCTTGCTCTTTTTTCCTCTTTTGTATTTTTGTCTCTCTCCTCAATTTCGCCTTCAAATTCCTTATCTGAGCCTTTGAACTCATGTTCCATGCCCTGTAGTGATAAACCATCCGCCTCAATAATTTTTTTTCCTTGTCGGCCTCCTCTAGCAGTCTCTCAAGGTGGATGTTGATCCGCTCGAGCCAAGACTCTCGGTCATTGTTAATCTCTTGCTCTAATGGAGTGAGCTCAATCCTCCTCTGTTCGGCAGATCGACGATTCTCGCGGATGTTTTGCAGCTCCATGATCTCCTGCTGGTCTTCGAGTTGTTTATTCCTCTATTCCAAGTACCTGATAATCCACTTAGCCCTCTCCAAATTGAGAGACAAGGCTTGGATCTCTGTTTGCTGCTCCTGGATGGTCCTCCTAAGTTTGGCACTCTCCACATTTGCATCATCATCATGAATGAGAATGAAGTCAACCTCTCATTCACCTGATGGCCCCTCGTCATGCATGGGCCTCTTTCCCCTGTCCTATACCTGTGCTTCCGATGTCAGAAGCGAGGCCCCTTCCACCCCGGGTGGAGATAACACTCGCTTTGTTGCTGCAAACAAATGTCTACCGCCTCTCTGATATGTGATGAATACCGGCATAATAGAGGTCTCATGGTGCTCATACTAATGAGAAGGACCACCTATCTCATGTTCAACCTCTGATAATACCTGTGAAGTGTTGAAGAGGTTACGAGAGATGAAGTCATCCCAAGTAATTTCCTGTAATCCCAGCTGATGAACCACCAAAATCTTAATAAGAGCAAAATGATAAACACTGTTAAGTCGCTGCTGAGGGGTTTTGTGCTGCATGAAGGTGTTCATCCTCTCTATGTTCCTGCAAATGAAATATGGGATGTTCATCATCCGTACCCTGGTAAAATTCATGAGTAACTTGATGTGATAGGCATATAAACGAGAGAACCTCCCCTCACAGCTGAAATATTTCATGATTAACTTCATCAGTGGAGCATATTCATCTTTCAGATATCAGAATGGAAAGACTCTTTTGAGCTACCTCAAGAAAGCGGGCTTAATGTATGGCTCATAATGCTGCCGTTCAACCTTCTGTTTCTTGTGCCATTGTTCTCCAACGTTCGGTATGCCAGTTGCTAATGAGACAGTTTCAGGTGTCAGTGTGAAGGTGACACCAGCCAAGATAGCGTGATCTCCATGTAAGTGAAGCACAAAAAGACGGGCCAACTCATGATGAACTCGAACAATAGCCACCTTTTGAAAAAACTCAAAACATGACAGATGCTGGAAACATGACATAGCAAGAGGGTAGGCCTGCAATTCTGTAAGGGTGGTTGGTTCATCCCTAGCATGTCTGCCACTTTTATGAGGTCTCCGGGGAGCCTGTTCTTCCGAGGATGAGTCACTTTGGGTTTCCATTTCATACTTCGATGAATGCTCAGATGCCATGACTACTGTATACGGATTGTGCTTGGATTTCCCTTTGATGATGCATGAAACTCTGTGTTGTTATGAACTCTGCCACCAAGGGGAACAATGCAAAAGGGACTGTTAGGAAGGGGAATAATATCAAGGGATTAGGGATTATGGGGAGAAATTTTGTTTAGGGACAAGTAGGAGGGTTTGGGGATTTTATAAGGTAGGATTTTGGAGTTTTACATTTGAAAAATGAGTGGAGGGGATAGGGAATAGGAGTTTAGTAACGTTTTAGGGTAGGGAAAATAGGGAAAAATGGGATAGGGAGGAAGGGAAAGGTGAAAGGGAGGAGGAACCTTGGCATCAACACAACAAATTTTCAACCCTAAGAGCAATGGTTTTGATGACTTCAAGTGGTAGGGTTTAAGAGTTTTTTATTGCTACTATAAACGGCCATAAAACATCATCATATTCACAAAATTGGATGAACAACCGAGATGTCGACCCTACCTGGAAATTTCAAGGGTTTCAAAGGTGATTTGTTGCAATTTGGAGCAAAACCGAGCCTTTATGGGTGTTCGCCGCGCTGTTTGTGTGTGTCGAGCCCGTGTTATTTTAACACTGTGGTCCCGCCCAGTGCGTCATGCTCCCTCTTTGCACTGCGCCCCTCTGCTTGTGCGCCACGCCTATGAAAACACCTCCAACCTCACTCAAAACGCGTGCTAGCTCTCACACTCACTTGGAAATGCTTCTCTCTAACCTTGGTGTGCAAACTGACAATGTTCCTTGTGGAAATTCTATATAAAGACATTGAAGTCATGGTTTTGATTTTTTTGTTTCTTCAAAACCCACTTTGATAATGTTTTGTTTTGGCACTTTTTCCCTGATTTAATTCAACTTTGTATTTCACTTTTCCCTTTTGGATTTTTAGCTAAAATGATGAAATTTTTGGCACTCTTTTACAGGGGTTGTTGACATGGCATTTGGCCAAGGAAACCATGACTGTGCTTGAAGAGATCAACCAGAAACTTTTTTGAAAATTATCACAAATGACAAACTGTTTGACTTTTCTTCAAAACAGAGTTTTGAAGAACAGTCGTAATCTGTCAACTTGACGATGAAAATCTTTAAATCACAACTTTGTAAGGGCCTCCCTCTGGCCTGCATGGCTTTATTGGACATGGTTGAAGACCAAATTGACTAATCCCTAGACCTAATGACTGAAATGACTCTTGTTCATTAAAATATCAAACATTGATTGTCATGGGCTTTAATAAACATTGATGAAAAGCCCTAAGCCAGCAGGTGCCAGCAGGTGCCAGACATGAGGGGTAAGGGGTAATGACTGACAAGACCCTCCCGTCAGATTATGGCATGCTCCTAGCGGAATGCAGCTGAGTGGATGGAGTGAGACACCTAAAAATGAAATGCAGAAAGAGTTTTGATCTCTGACGAAGGACTGACAAGACCGACTCTAACAGGACCATTTTCCTTTACCATTCATAGATCAGATCCTTGATACCCTTTCTGGAAAAAAATCCTTTTCTTTTCTAGAGGGGTTTGGTGGCTAAAACTAGATACATATTTCCCAGGAGGATCAGGATAAAATGACCTTTACTTTCCCTTAGGGAACTTTCGCATACAGAGTACTCCCTTTTGGACTCTGCAATGCAGTAGCAACCTTTCAAAGAGCAATACTAGGGATTTTTTCTGATTTGTTGAATGACTGCCTTGAAATATTCATGGACGATTTTACACCTTATGGAGATGATTTTGAAATAGCATTAGATAATCTGGAAAAAGTGTTGGAACATTGTGTAAAGACTAATGTTGCTTTGAGCACTGAAAAATGTCACATGATGATGACTGAAGGGATCATGCTAGGACACTACATTTTTGCTGACGGGATCAAGGTAGACCCTGCAAAAATAGAGGTAATTCTAAAAATTCCAACCCCCAAGACGCAAAAAGAGGTACGTAGTTTCTTAGGGCATGCAGGGTATTACAGGAGATTTATAGAAAAAATTCAAAAATTGCATTTCCATTATTTCTTTTCTCATGAAAGATGTCAAATTTTTGTGGACAGGAAAGTGTGAGCAGGCCTTTTGAAGCTGAAATGTTTTCTACCAGCAACTCTGGTTTTATGGGGACCTAATTGGGAATTGCTATTTCACATAGCTATAGATGCATCTGATATTGTTGTAGGTGTTGTTTTGGGCCAACTGGAGGATAGGAAACCTTATGCTATTTACTACATAAGAAAAAATCTAACTCTGGATGAGCTCAACTACACATTGACCGAGAAGGAATTCTTAGTAGTCATGCATGCCATCAACAAATTCCGACATTATATCACCGAGTATCAAGTATCTGTACACATTGATGACTCTATCATTCGTTTCTTAATGAATAAGCCAATTACCAATGGTAGAATTACACGTTGGTTATTGTTGTTACAAGAATTTGATATCACAATTGTCGATAAACCTGGAAAAGATAATGTAGTAATTGATTTCCTTTCTAGGTTAACTATTGGTGACAATTGCATTCCTACTAAGGATTCTTTCCCTGATGAATATCTCTTTGCTATTTCTACTTACTCACCTTGGTATGCAGATATAGCCAATTATCTTGTTGCAGGGAAGTTTCCACAGTATTTGTCCTCCAAGGAGAAAAGAAATATTATAAAGCAAAGTGCTACCTATACTTGGATAGATGGGAATCTCTATCACACTAGACTATATTTCCAGATCAGACAGTGTGTTAGAGAAGATGAGATCTTTGACATCCTTAAGGCCTGTCACAAGGAACCTTGTGGAGGGAACTTCGTAGACAAGCGGATATGGTACAAAGTCCTTTTGATAGGGTATTATTAGCCAACAATATTTGAAGATGCCAAGAAGTTTGTGAAAGGATGTGATAGTTTCCAAAGGATGGGTCGACTAGAGCAATCAGATGAGATGTCATTACAACCCCAAATTGTCTTAGAACCTTTTGAGAAATGGGCCCTAGATTTTGTGGGACCAATTAATCCTTCATCTAGACAGAAATATTACATCTTGGTCTACACTGACTATGTCACAAAATGGGTTGAGGAAAAGGCACTAACGAGAGCCACGGAGTAGGCTATTTTAGAATTTTTGTTTGAAGACATCTTTGTCCGATTTGGTATACCTAGGGAGATAGTCATACATGGAGGGCCCCAGTTTACATCCCATATGATCTAGAAGTTGGTTGAAAAATATAAAATCCATCATAGAATCACAACACCTTATCATCCATAAGAAAATGGCCAAGTGGAAAGCACTAACAAAGTCATTGAGGGGATTCTTACCAAGACCATGGCTAGTCACCAAAGGAATTGGGCCGACAAACTTCCAGAAGTGTTGTGGGCATACAGGACTACATGGAGGAATACCACGGGATTCTCACCATATGAACTTGTGTATGGAAAAAATCCCTTATTCCCTATTGAGTTCAAAATCAAGACACTAAGAACAGCATTGCGGGTAAATTTGGATCTGGCTACAGCACAAAAGTAGAGATTGAACCAACTCAATGAATTGGAGGATAAACGGCTAGCTTTTATCCAACAAACAGAGATTATCTAGTAGTAGAGAGCTAAGTGACATGACAGATTCATCAAGAAGATGAAGTTCTAGAAAGGAGATTGGGCTCTCTTATATGACTCAAGATTTAAAGACTTCAAGGGTAAGCTCTGCCCCAAATGGCTAGGTCCCTATGAGGTAAATGCAGTCTTTGACAGTGGGACTGTAAATTTGGTTACCATTGACAGTGCGAGGACACCATTGCTTGAAAATGGGCACCATCTTCGGTTATATCACAAACCTGCTTCAAGGGATCCATTCATCAACATTTTCACAAAGTCAGATCTTCAGATTATAGGAACAAGGGAAAGCCCCCCTGTGCTGCAAAAGTTCTAATTTTTCCAATGAGTGTAACAGCTGAAAATCAACCATTGTTGGCAGCTGTTACACCTTCATATATAAAATAAAAAAATAAAAATAAAAATAAAAAATTGGCTGTGAAAACCTTTTTCGGGCACAGACAGAAAATTTGTGTAGCAGCTGAAAACCACTTTGTGGTAGCTCTTACACACTCTATAACAACGTTTGTTATTTCAAGCGTACTTTACAATAATGTTGTTACACGAACTTTTTCTTTGTTTTTTTGTAAAAAATAATAATACATAATAATCGTCTTGGTTGTTACACGTGTAACAACCGACGAATTCTAGAAATAATTCGAGTAAGATATTTATTGAAACAGACAGTAGGCATCATCATGGTTTGGAAAATAGTTATCGTGACCACCGGAGTTAAGTTCGCGCATCTCGCCACCAATGACTGCTCCCCACATCACCCAGGTACATCATACAAAGATAATATCATTATCCACTTTTAGTTGGTAATTATGGCAATTTAACATGATATCCCTTTTGATGGCTGAGGTTGGCTGTCACATTTAAGCCGGGGGGGTGAATCATATTGAGACATGACCTTTGCATGGCCTGTGATTATTTAAAAAAAACTGCAATTAAAGCATGGTGATCTGGTAAGAATTGTCACTTAATGACCGATCATACCAAAAAAGGGACTTATACCTCTGACTGGACCTCCCATAACGTAGCATTAATAAGGAAACATTACTGTGCATTACGAACCATGATTGCAAATCTTAATTTGAAATTCTCACCTGTGCCACCTTACCATTTAACCTACTGGAGCATTACATCCCCATTCAGAGTGCTCAAAGAAGTGGAAAAGAACAGTTGCAGGCTAGAACAGCTAAGTAGTGTGCCAACTACTCCGAAATTTCTAAAGGAAGGAAAAAGGAAGGAGAACAACATTGAATTTGTGTAGCAATGGGTGGAGCAGCAATACAGCATGAGCCAGGGTCGATAGGGGCTTTCGAGAATTGCCCCAAAGCATGTCAGATTTTTAAGGATGTAGGCTGGTTTGAGTTCTTCCGGAGTCTAGAGGGATCAAACAGGGGAGTTGCCATGGAATTCAAGAAGAATTTAGAGAGAAATTAGATGGAGGTTAGGGGACTAAAGATGGAGGTTACAGAAGAGGTGATTGCCCAAGTGACAACATTACTAGTGGAGGGAAAAAGGTGGTTTAACAAGAAAGTTAATGACCCCTCCTTGAAGGGGGATTTCCTCCAAGAGGAGGAACAACTAGTGAAGAAACGGAGGGGGATTAACAGGTTGTCACTTCCCTAGATATGGGCTGATGTTTCCTTTTACCTCATCAAGTACATCACCTATGAGGGAAGGACAACAATCATGTTCAATTACCACTTTCCATTGCTAAACCACCTTCGGCAGCGACAACTGATAAATATTCCCTTCTTCTTGCTGCAAAACATCAAGTATATGGCCGCAACTGTAAAAAAGTTGTGCATCCTGAAACATGCATCACCAACCATGGCCTCATCAAGCTCATTGTGCTGGATGCCTTAAGCCACCAGGGCAAGAGTTGGGAGGAATTCATGAGGGAGAAGGCTATAACTACCCACAGGAAACAAACTGGGATGCCTTAAGCCACCAGGGTCGATAGAGGCTTTCGAGAATTGCCCCAAAGCATGTCAGATTTTTAAGGATGCAGGCTGGTTTGAGTTCTTCTAGAGGCTAGAGGGATCAAACGAGGGAGCTGCCATGGAATTCGCAAAGAATTTAGAGAGAAATCAGATGGAGGTTAGGGGACTAAAGATGGAGGTTACAGAAGAGGTGATTTCCCGAGTGACGACATTACTAGTGGAGGGAAAAAGGTGGTTTAATAGGAAAGTTAATGACCCCTCCTTGAAGGGGTATTTCCTCCAAGAGGAGGAACAACTAGTGAAGAAAGGGAGGGGGATTGAAAGGTTGTCACTTCCCTAGCTATGGGTTGATGTTTCCCTTTACCTCCTCAAGTACATCACCTGTGAGGGAAGGGCAACAATCATGTTCAATTACCACTTTCCATTGCTAAACCACCTTCAGCATCGACAATTGATAAATCTTCCCTACTTCTTGCTGGGAAACATCAAGTATATGGCCGTAGCCATAAAAGCAGTTGTGCATCCAGAAACATGTCTCACCAACCATGGCCTCATCAAGCTCATTGTACTCGATGCCTTAAGCCACCAAGGAAAGAGTTGGGAGGAGTTCATGAGGGAGAAGACTATAACTACTCACAAGAAACAAACTGGGATGTCTGAGGAAGCTCCTGTTATCACTCCAAGAAACTCTCCTAGGTTGTAGCTCAGAGATGCTTGGTAACATATAA
Source organism: Pinus taeda (assembly GCA_000404065.3). NCBI lineage: Eukaryota > Viridiplantae > Streptophyta > Pinopsida > Pinales > Pinaceae > Pinus > Pinus taeda. The sequence goes on from APFE031222477.1 coordinate 67,569, forward strand.
TCTTCAATATTATTCTCTAAAATATTGGAATAAATGATGGTTTGGATCAAGTTAGATAACCATTTCAGCTCTGTTTTCACACAATGCATGCATGAAAACTCTCACCAATACAAGGCTTTAGACCACTAATGCTCAATAAGTTATAAATTCAATGGATAGATGGAGAATACTGACTATACCAGCAGATTGCATATATAAACAAATATCAATGGTTAGTTACAGGCAGCAAAAGAGAATACTGACTGTACTAGAAGATGCATATATGACCACATATGGCTACAAGCAACAAAGAAGCTTGCAGATCTAATATATCAAAGCAGAGATAAGATGACAGTGATCTGGCCTTAGATACAAAGAAAGCATGAACAAACTTTTCAAGTGCAAGCATAGAACAACAAAGAGAATGGACATTGAACATATAATGGCAAAAGAAGCTTATATTGCTAGAATGAAGATGAGAAGCTTGAATGAACAGAGGAGCAATAATCTCCAAAGGTTGAACCTATAATACATCTTACTTTCAGCTATTTATGGCCTTTACAATGACACTCAACCTTCTAAGGCTTGAGAGGTCTTAATTGATCACTCTGTCTTGTTTAATTGTTTGATTCTGTGAAGGCGAGCATGGCTTGGAGGTTTTTCCCCTTCTGACAGAGGAATAACCGCATTCAGATATTTTGGATGGCCTGTTGTGCTTTATGTGTTGTTGATGCTCCTTGATCTTGTTTGATTCAAGTTGCAGCGTGTTGTGGCCCTTCCAATGATTTAATCAAGGCATGTTTTTGTTATAGCAAAACAACACTGCCCCTGTGGTGGACCTCTGTTGAAAACAATGTGTATTTCTGCTTTAAACAGAAAACATAGTCATGACTGCTAAATCCCACTTTCTCTATCCTTTCAGACTTCAAAGGTATTAAAAAATGGTTTATTCTTCTCTCAGGTCCACCCCGGTCGCCATCGCAATTCGCAAAAGCCTGCATCCTGTGTGTTTTCCTTATATTTGGAAATTCGTGAAACATTGAAAATTCATGAAAAAACGGCCCTGGCGGACTTTAGATATCATATATTCCACTTCCCAAACCCTTTTGGGTCCAGGGCTCATCGCATCAGCACTGTCATATGTTCCTTTGTATTTCGTTTAAACAACGAAATACATTTAAATACATTAAAAGTGGGCCTTCAAGCGGACTTTAAATTTTATGAATTCTCATATATATTGTGGTCGGGTCCGCATATCGGGTCGCCCGTATATATGTGCATAGGCCCCTTGGTATAGCGTCAGTGCAATGTTATCGATGCGATAAATCACAATCGCGGGTTGTTCACTCCCTGGGCCTTTATATATATAACATATGCCTCTCGTCGATCTGATCATCGATGGTCGTTGATCGGCAGTGTCATGCGCCCGTTTGTTAAACTACCCCTTCTGCTCGAGCGATTGCGATTAGCCGCCTAGATCTGGGCTGTTGATCAACCAAATCTGACGGTGGCTATTCATTCACTGTTTAAGCCTACTTTCGTGGGTTTTTTCATGGTTTTTAAGCATTTTTGCCTCCGATAGTGTATTTCTGCCCTTCCAAGGGTTCTCCTCTTGCGCGGATTTTGATCATTTGATGATCTTTGAGAAAAAATTGAAGATTTCAAGGGCATTAATAGATCTTTTGGCATGTTTTTATGCAAATTTGGAGACTTTTAGAGCCTATATGGATCAATTTGTGGGCCTTTTGCCAGCAAAGCTAACAACTCCAATGGCAATAAAGGAGCAGCCCCAGCCTTCAAAAGTAAGGGTTGGTGAGAGGCTAGTCAACAAACTAATTGGTGATAAGTGGCCAAAGCAAATAATAAGGGTTATTGGGCACCCAGAGTCCCCATCCATGTCCAAGAAGAATGAAGAGGCAGTAGAGTAGAAGGATGAGGAGCAGGCTCATTCGGAGGAACCTTCCTCATGCAGTAAGAGCGAAACTCAATCCTTGCTATTAAAAATTGAAAATTTAGAAAAAGAGAATAGAGAGTTAAGTGAACAACTAGCAAAAGGGAAGGTAGAGGCAAGAGCCTTGGGGTTAGACACTCTGGCCAATGCCATAGACAGGGCCAGGAAGGGAGATGTCCCAGGTGCTGTGTGCACGGCCTATGCTGAGAAGCTAGTGATAGCAGGGTTTAGAGTCTTTGCAGCGGACACCATCTCGAGGGAAACACAAACCAAATCCTGGGAGGATGACACACAAAAACCCATTGAGGATGTTGTTGTTACAAAAGAACCAGCAACTAAGACAGCGCAGTCCACAGAAAGTAATTTGGTAGTGGATACATAGGAGCCCTTGGTTGACATTGTTGTTACATAAGAACCAGTAGTGGGGACAAAAGTCAGCCAAGGAAAGGAAGAAGAAGTTGATACAAAAAAACTTATGGATGACACTATAGCTATACAAGAACCAACAGTGGGAATGGAAGTTGATCAGGGAGAGAAGGAAACTGTTACACAAGAATCCATTGACGATGTTGCTGTTACACAAGAACCAACAGCTGAAATGGAGTAGCTTCACCCTCGGGAGGTAGTTACACCCTCGATTGTTAGTGCATGTGGGAGAACACGGGTCCTAACGAAGTATGTTGTTCTAAAAAGATGTTGTTGTTACCAGAGCTATAGAAATGGAAGCAGCAGGTGCTCTCCCTATAAGAGGGAGTAATCTCGCTCAAGGCACACAAAAGGATGATAGATTCCCTTAGGGAAAAGTGGTTAAAGGAAGAATGGGAGAGAGAATGGGAAGCATAGAGGCATAAGGAAGCCATGAAGAAAAAGGACGAACAACTGCCCCTGTTACAGCGATAGATCTTGAACCTGACGAATGACAAGACAAAGCTTTGTGATCTTGCCTTGAACCTGCTAGCATGCAGATGGTCGTCCCCATCATATCTAGTGTTCCTTTGGGAACGATATTTTCTATTTCAGTTGAAAGCAGCTTTTGAGAATAAGTCTTGTTTGAGTTTTTCTACCCAAACTTTTCATGAGATTTTTCACACTTACGATTTTGACGAATAGAGCTTGCTTTGCGAGCTATTTTTGCATAACGTCATGTGTGAGTATGTCAGCACAAAAATGGTAGCAAGTGTTTTCTCCTATATGGGAGATTTGCAGTTGCGGGGTTTTCTTTTGTTTATGAGAAACCAGATTGAATGGCATATGGCCATGAAATCAATCGAAATTAATGAAGAAAGAGAAACATTATGGGTCAGAGCAGAACCAGGGATGGTTTATGAACTAAGGTGTGAGTTTAAGATATTCTTGAGCACCCGAGAGATCAGGGAACAATCAACCATCTATAGGAAGAGGATTGTGAGGATTTGCCTCAATTTGCATGCACAGATGTAAAATCGAGCACTAGCAAGATGTCTTAAACAAATCGAAGCCTATAGCACTAAGTTGCAAGAAGGGGATACTTTTGAATACAGAAATTTCATGGTTGTTGTTACACGAGTGCTCGAGTATGCTCGGATTGTGCAGAAATTGGGGGCATTTTGGATCATGCTTAGATTTAAATTCCCTTTGATTTGGTTACTAGTAGAAGAGTATCAGTCAGACTACCACCTATATGCTTATGAAGAAGAATCTTGGCCACGACAGTTGATGGCCATTCAAGGGTACAGAGCTTCGGGTGAAGACACTGCTGGTGCTTGCAGTTTTACAGACTTGCATTAGGGGTATAGCAGAAGAAGCTGAGATTTTGCATGGGGACATGCAATTTCTTCAGTTGGGGGGAGATGTTGGGTGTGTCTTTTTACCTGTTTTCTGCACCTTCTTTCCCCAATTTTGATCCTCTTATCCTCCAGGCCCATGAAACTTTACATGATTATTCACCCTTTTTCTCATTTCATATAACCTACTCCACTTTCACATTACTTTTCCATATTTTGTTGAATAATACAATACTTTATTCCTTTTTGTGGCTAACAGGGGTGAGCATTAGAGGAGTATTTTGGAAACTCTTCTCCTTTTTAGGGATTGCTCGCGAGAACAAGGCTTTGGAGTAAATAGGCAGTGTTGATCGATTTCAAAGCAGGATATAGTGGTTTTTTGTTACACCCTGTATGCTATTATAGGTTTTTGTTACATAATGAATGATGTTACAGGCTGTTGTTATACTACATACTGATATAGAGGACCATTGTTACACCAAGGGTGTTGTCGCCAGTGATTTTCATTACATCTCAAACCATTATTCACTCGTAGGATGTTGTTGCATCCAAGTTGTCAAGTTGTGGGTAATATTCTACATAACAGTTGTCGGGTGTTAGGAATTATTTATTTTAGAAGCAACAGACCCAAGTGATTGCAATCCTAACCCATATATTTGAGAAGTACTTGTATATAGAAATAGGTTGTAACTACTTTTATTTTTCATCAGCATAAGAATCGTGAGATTCTCATGACTGATATATTTCTAATTTTGGGCATGTAATAATTATAAAAGAAACTCAATTTCCGATGTACAAGGATGACATATAGAAAATCATCGTTGCTCTGTTATTATAACTCTGAATTATTTCTAATATTAAATCACTACAGTGATGTTGTTACTTCTCTTCATCTGATTCGTTAATTAATCTCGTGTTATTCTTGCGCCCCTGCTAGGGAGGAAGGGCCCTCCTCTTTAGCAGGGACTACAGCAGTAGAAGTAGTGTACACTATTGTCTTTTTTATTGTCATATGGTTTTCTTTTGTTGTTGTAAAAATTGTGAAATACACCCGCTTTTGTTCCAGATTATATTATGTTGTTACACTGGTTTGATTAAACAGAATGATAGTGACCAGTTGGTGTAGTCATTAGTTACTGTCTGCTGCACCCTTACTCTGGTAATTGCAAAGTGTGATTTCAATTCTGTGGAGTGTTTTAATTTCTACAAGAATGATTTGATTTTTGCAATTGATTCAACGACATATTTTACTGTTATTTCTATTTCTCATTATTGTCTCTGTGTATCGGCACAAATAGTGTGAACTCCATTGAAACATCAAGACCTACCCTAGGTTAACAATTAAATGTTGCAGTCTCAATCAATTAGGATTGATTAAAAAAACACTACACATTGCAGCAAGGATCCCCTCCTTATCCTTGAATAAGATCATCTGAGGAATCATTAAAATATCCTCATCAATCACCATCAACAAAGGAAGCTAGATCTAAAGGTGTTGACATCATAAAATGATCAATCTCCTTTATTGAAGAAGGAATTTTCTTTTGGAAGAATATCATCCAAAAGGAGCACTAATACATCTTCTTCAACCACCATCAAAGTGATCAAGTTGAATATTTCATCTTCACTTGTCAAGTAAGTATCTTTCATTCTATAATCGAATCTAGTAAAATGACTTCGTTTTGCAAGGAGATCTATAAGTTGGTTGGGTCATTGAAATTCCTTGCATGGAAAAGGAGGATAGACATATTCCTCTAAGAAAGTGAATTCATTGAACATATCAATGAAAATGTCTCCTCTGAATACATGGAAAGGGATTCTTATGAAAGGTCCCCTCATATAGCAATATTGGAGACATAAAAGAGGTATATATGATAAGTTGGTAGAACTATTCTCTAAAGATGTGATAAAGAAGGTCATGTCACTTAGATTTGATCTACACATATTGAAGGATTCAAGAGATAAAGGATTATCTTCATAATATCTCAATTGAAATAATTGGGAGAGATAATCCTCATGCACTAACTGATGAACAAGGTAACAAATGTCTATGAGGATAAGAAAGCTATCCCATTCAATAAATTGTGGTTTCTATGCTAGATAGGAGATCACAGGTTGAGGGAAAAGTGTTGAAGGATCAAATGAAAGGATTCAGACATTTTTTTTGAAAGGAAAGAAGAACATAACAAATATTTAAAGTTATCAGTATTACAAGAAATATTTTCCTAAGCTCAAGAAGGGAAATAACAAGAGAGATGGAGAAGAAGTCCATTTCACTGAAGAAGCGGAGAAAGTTGAAAGAAGGAAGTCCAAGAAAGAGGAAAATCATTAGAAGTAAGAGCTCGTGACATCACCATAAGAAACATGAAGGATGCCTGATAGTCAACTATGAAGGATATAACTCTTGAGAACCTCATTGGAAACTAAAGGAAATGAAGAAGTCATCCAAGACAAGCCTCATCATACATCAAAAGATAACATCTTCTTGATAAGGATATGCAAGATCCTCAAGACTCATTGATGGAATCTTCATCGGAAGGTTCACCAATTTAGAGTGGAAGCAAGTATTTCATCATGAACTTCAACTTGTGGAATTCATAAGATGATGGTATGATGACATAAGAGATGAAGTATATCAAGGGGTTGAAACTCTTTTCAATCAAGGAATGTTATGCAACCAACTCACAAAATAGAAGAAAGAGATAGATAAACGACTTCAAAAGTAGCCTCTTCGAGGGGGCAACCTCCTTTACATTACATAAAATGAAAAATTCTTGCATAATACAAATGACAAGACCTCCTTTCTATATATAAGAGTCTAAGGGGTGACAATATAATCAGAACCGACATAACAATAATAATGTAAGGACACAACAATAAAAATAGTGGGCCTCTATGGGACACAATAATAACAATATGGGGACAACATGGGCACAACAATAACAATAAGGGGTAAAATGACAATAATAATAATGGAATACACTAGTATAATAGGGACCTAACATGCCCCTCTCCTTCAAAAAAGTGGTGTCCTCAATGCTTGAGTAGTTTTAGATGCTTCTGTATAAAATTATCATCCTCCCATGTGGAATATTCAATGGGTAAGTTCTTCCACTTGATGAGATACTCTAAAATTGATTGATTGCATAGCTGTCGAGTTCTTGTTTCTGTGACTACTTCAGGTTCCAATATGATTTTTCCTTCCTCATCAATATTGTTTGAACTAAGAGCTTGTCACCTATAACCTTCCTTAAGCATGAAACATGGAAAACTGGGTGCACTTGGGAAGATGAAGGAAGTTCCAATTTGTATGCCATAGTACCAATCTTTTCCAACACCTTGTATGGACCATAATACTTTGGTGATAATTTATTATCCTTCTTATCTTGCTTGAGGGACATTTGTTTGTATGGTTGTAGTCATAGAAATACCTAGTCACCTACATCAAAACTTCTTTCACTGCAATGTTGATATGCCTGTTGTTTCATTCTATTTTGCGCCAAAGTGAGGTTATCCTTTAAGAATTGGAGAACTTTTTGTTGATGCTCGATGTGATATTCCACTACTTGAACCTTAGAATTTTCTCTTAAATATGATGTGATAGATGGTGGGTGATATCCATAAAGCATCATAAATGGGGTCATTTTTGCTGCAGTATGGAATGAAGTGTTATACCACCACTAAGTGAGAGGCAACCATTTGACCCATTGTGTATGTTTATCAGATATAAAGCAACAAAGATATCCTTCCAAACATTTGTTCACTATCTCAGTTTTCCCATCAAATTGAGGATGATAAGATTAGTTATGAGCTAACTGAGTACCCAGACAAGAAAATAATTATGTACAAAATTTTCTAATGAAAATAGGATCTCTATCACTTACAATAATCTTTTTGTTTCCATGTATCTTTTGAATTGTTTCCATAAATGCAATAGAAATTGTATTGGCTTTAAATGGATGAGATAATGCACAAAAGTGTGCACACTTAATAAGTCTATCAACTACCACCATGATGACACTCTTTCATTCGGACTTGGATAAACCTGTGATAAAATCCATTGAAACCTCCTCCCAATGTTGACTTGGAATGAATAAAGGTTGTAATAGATCTGGGGTCTTAATTGTCTCATCTTTATTTAGTTGGAAAACCAAGCATTCCGCCACAAAATTTTGAATATCAGATTTAAGGTCATCCCAAAAAAATTCCTTCTTAACCATGTGGTAAGTTCTTAAAAATATTGAATGCCCTCCTAAGGGAGATGTGTGCAATTCCAAAAGAATCTTTTGTTTGAGATTGGAATTCTTATAAAGGTATAAGTGATCTTTGTACCATAATGAATCATTTTTCCAGCTAAATGTATCAAATGTAATGGGATCTTGCTACAACTTTTGAACGAGTGCCCACACTTCTTCATCATTCTTACATTCATCCCTTGTTTCGTTTATCCAATCTGGTTGGATAATAGAAATGCCACAAAGCAATTCTTCAACATCCTCATCCTTTCTTGAGAGTGCATATGCAACAAAATTTTGCTTCCCTTTTTTGTAGATGATTTCAAAGTCATAACCCAACATCTTTGTGGCCCATTTTTTCTACTCTTCTGAAGATAATATTTGTTCTAAAAAGTATTTAAGACTATCATGATATTTTTTTACCTTGAAGTGTCTTCCCATTAGGTAAGGTCTCTATTTCTTAAGTGCATGTAGTATCGACAACATTTCCTTCTCATAAATAACTTTGTATAAATATTTTCCTTTGATTGGAAGACTTTCAAAAGCAATGGGTCTTTCTTCTTGCATTAAAACAACACCAATTCCATTTCCTGAGGCATCACATTCCACGATAAAGGGTTTTGTGAAGTCTGGCATAGCTAATACTGGTGCTTGGCACATTTCCTCTTTAAGATGTTCAGAGGTCTTCATTTCTTCTGGAGTCCAAGAAAATGCATCTTTCTTTAGTAATGTTGTTAGAGGTGTTGATATTATCCCATAATTCTTAACAAACTTGCAATAATACCTTGCCAACTTGAGAAATCCTCGTAGATGCTTTATGGATATGGGGATTTTCCATTCCTTAATGGATTTGATTTTTGTAGGTTTTAACCCCATATAGAAATTACCTTCATATTAATTCTAAAAAAATAAAAAATAAACAATGGAGAAAACATAACACATAAAACAAATATACAAAGAGATTTTCTCCTGGACCCCAAAACTGGGACTACTAGATTAATTTTTCATTATTTTCCATAAACCCCAATCAATTAACCCTGGATTAGAACATAATTGTAGTTCCCTTGACCGTATCTACAAAATACCATGGATCAAAAACCATCACACCCAAAACCATGTGCAAAATCCATGCACAAAACCATAGGTAGGTCTGCCCACCTAATATAGGGTCCAAAAAAATATTCTCGGGGGCACTGTCCTAGACCCTGTAGAGGGGGGCTATCACTTCCCCTCTCACCCCCCGATTTAACTACTGGGGCTAGTCGTGGAAAGAATATAACACAACCCAACAATTTTGCTAGGGTCTACCTTAACACCTTCATGAGATACAATATGACCCAAATATTCCACCTCTTGTACTCCAAAGAAACATTTGGAGGTTTTTGAATATAATTGTTTCTCCTCCAATAGTTTGAGCACTCTATCAACATGTTGAACATGATCCTTCCAAGATTTATTGTAGATTTGTATATCATCAAAACGAACTAACAAAAATTTTCTAGGGAAGGGTTTGAAAATGGCATTCATCAAATCTTGAAATGTAGAAGGTGCATTGGTAAGGCCAAAAGGCATGACCAAAATTTCATAATGACCCTCATGAGTTCTAAATGTTGTTTTTGGAATGTCTTCAGTCTTCATTCTGATTTGATGATATCTTGAACGAAGGTCTAACTTGGTGAAGTAAAGTTTTCCATGCAATTCATCCAATAATTCATCAATGACAGGAATGGGAAATTTATCTTTAATAGTGATCTTGTTGAGCTCCCTATAATCCAGACACATGCACCATGATCCATCCTTCTTGTGCACCAATACCACTAGAGCAGAGAAATAACTTTGGCTAGGTTGAATTATACTAGCCTCTAGCACTTCTGCAACCATACGTTCAATTTCACTCTTTTGGGCATAGGGATATATGTAAGCCTGATGTTTGGAGGAACACTTCTTGGAATCAAATGAATAGCATGATCATGATCATGAATAGGTGGGAGGCCTTTGGGAGTCTCAAATAGCCTGGAATGATTGTGCAAGACTTTTTGGAGATATAGGTAAATACATGATTCCAATATGGGAACCTCTAGCGAACATAATTGTGCAATTACACCTCGTTGTTCTTTCTTTAGAAGCTTTGTCATGCTGTTAGAGCTGATTATATTTCCCATTTTCCCTATGATATGCCTTAATTCAAATTCCTTTCCTTTTGAAAAAAATTCAAGAAAATTTCTTGAAAATTAAAATCTATCGTACCCAAAGATTGTAGCCATTGGACTCCTCGTACAACATCAACACCACCCATTGGAATGGAAAGCATTGAACTATTCAACACATATTCTCCCATGGATAACTTGATATTATGGCACTTTACATAGCAATTTATGGTTCCTCCATTTGCAACCATCACTTGACACTCTAGTGTTGGACAGAGGAAGCATTTCGATTCCTTGGCTATCTTACAATGAATAAAATTATGGGTACTGCCCGAATCAATCAAAACTATTACCTTTTTCTTCTTGATATGTCCTTCTATCATGATAGTTTAAGGAGTGGTAATTCCGGCCAATGAACTACAAGATATGGCCAGATTCATTTCTTTTTCTCTAGGGCTTGTTCCTCGTGTGTATCCTCTTCTTTTGATGTTTATTGTTCCTTTTCTTCCTCCTCTTCACAATCTATGTAAAATAATTTCTTCTCAGCACACTTATGACCTTTAGTGTATTTTCTATCACAATAGTAACAAATCCCTTTTGTTCTTTTTTCTTCCAATTGTTGTGGTGTCAACCTTGTAGGTTGTGGAAGGCTAGGGGAAACAACACTTCCATCTTTATAGTTGTGAGTGGTAGGCTTCCCTGTTGCCATAATTTTTCTTTCAATTTTTCTTCCCAACATGAATGCCTTCTCCAATGAATGAGGTTCCCAAAGGCGAACCTCATGTTGGATGTTATCCTTTAAATTCCCGATGAACACGTCTATCCTATGCTCCCCTATAATATCTTTTACCCTTATATTCAATATTTGGAAGTCCTCAATGTGCTCGACCATTGAACCCTTTTGTTTGAGAATTATTAATTGGCTAAAAAAGGCGTTGCTTTTTGTATCCTTATAATGTGCTATCATTTCTTCCGTAAAAATTGCCCAAGTGAAAATTTGTTTATGAGAGAAAAGTCATTGATAGCATACAAACTGATTGGATTTCAAATATAAAGTTGAAATGCGTACCTTTTGTGTGTTCTGCACATTATGGAGATCGAAATATTGCTCCATTTGTAGTATCCATGTTATGATACCCTTGCCATTAAAATTCCTCATATCGATCTTTGGAACATGGTGGGTCTTCACTCTAGCGTTAGAGTCTATGAAATCATGACTAACATTTCTTTTGTTCTCATCATGAGTTTCCTTTACTAGCCTTTCCCCGTTAGTAAGCATTTCTTGTAGCAACTTTTCCAAATCTATCCTCAAATCTTCATGTTGCCTTTAAGTTTGCTTCTATGCCATCCATCTTAGCTTCCATGCCATACATATTAGCTTCTATTCCATTCTTTAAACCATCCATCTTAGCTTCAGTTACTTTTTGTTAGAGTGAAATTTGTTGCATTTGGTCTCATAATTTTGATATATCATGTTGCATTTCTTCCTCTTCTTCATGTGCCATAGTAGAGATTTCAGGTTTCTTATTAGGTGTTCCCATTTTCTTTCTTCGGGTCATAAATGAATGATAATTATTCTTCACAATTCCCTTTGAATCATTTCAAACTACTTTCTCAAACAAGACTTATGCAAATTTAAAAAAAACTACACACCTTTTTTCTCTGCTTTGTATGAGCTTGATCTTGAAGTGACTGTAACTCTGTAATTTCAGATCTCCAAGTTCTCAAATTTTCACCTGTGATATCCCTCTGAGTCTTCTTTCCAATGCCACAAGTATGATCCCCATTGGGTTCCCGAAGAAAGAGTTATGCCCAAGATCATGCGATGACCTAGTTATAGACTAGTTCAGTAGAGCGAAATCGTATGACGTTCCACGTCTCACTATTTCGACCTTAGGTTCTGAAAAATATACCCAAAAAACTACAATCCCTTTGCTTTTTGTCACATTTTATGAAATTTGAATCATATTCTTAGAGAGAAATTTATGACGATTTTCTCAAGGTGACCTGTTTGAGATCGAATTTGCAATCCTGCAAAAACCATAACTTCCTCAGTTCATATATCCAAAAATATAGCGAGACAAGATCTGAAATTCAGGCATGAGGTTCATCACAATTTTGTCTCAAATGGGTTTTAATTTCATCTTTTGAAGCTTCTTATAAATAAATTTATAGAAAAAATTCCATGATGCCCTGTTTGAAGCAACGAAACCCTAGAATCCAAAGCTCTTATACCAATTGTTATGCAACCAGCTCACAAAATAGAAGAAAGAGATAGATCAAAGAATTCAAAAGTAGACTTTTTGAGGGGGAAACCTCCTTTACATTATATAAAATGAACAATTCTTGGATGATAAAAATTACAAGACCTCATTTCTATATATAGGAGTCTAAGGGGTCACAATATAATCAGAGCTGACATAACAATAATAATGTAAGGGCACAACAATAACAATAGTGGGCTTCTGTGGGGCACAATAATAACAATATGGGAACAAAATGGATATATAAATAACAATAAGGAGTACATGAAAATAATAATAAGGGAATACACTAGTATTATAGGGACCGAACAAGGAAGTTGTTGAAAGAAGCCTAGATGACCTAAAGGTAAATGAGGTATGTATGCTTGTATTCAATATTATAAAGTCATGTTGTATGGTTGCAAGTAACATGGATCACTACTCAATCTTGAGAATCATGATCAAAGGAAAGGATTCTCTTCCTATAAAATATTGTCGGAAGGCATGGGTCACACTAGATGAAATCAACATAATATGTCCTCATATGAAGTATGAGGTGGTTGACTACAATTGAGGAACTTTGAATGGAAGATCTTGGGAATGAAATGTGTGAAGAAAGGACGGAAGAGATCATGAGATATGAAACCATGGTAAAGGCAATCAACGTCTGAAAGACCCAGAATATTTGACTAAGAAATATCCAGGAAAGATATGAAGACTTTGGTGGAAGTCTGAAAAAGATGGAGACCCTTGACAATCGATATCTTTGGGAAATGTGTCAACATGTATGCAAGATGATTATACCTACAAGAATATGTCATGATTAAAGACCATCATAAAGGTAAGTCTAATTTAAGTGTTCATTTCTTATTTTGAATAAATATATGGATGGGCTTATGCAGGATTGCCAAAGGGAAGAACTGTGAATGAATTCCAAGAGAACCATATAAAAGGATGTAAGATCCTTTTGGAAAATATGGCATGAAGAAGGAAACATGACATGAAGCAAGACAAGATGAAGACTAATAGGTCACTTTATGATGAAATGAATAATGACATGACTGACCCATGGATGAAAGTGATGGATGGTATGTGCCCTATGTAGAAGCCAAAAAAGATGAATACTCCTTGACATCAAAGGAAGGAGCTCTTCAAGAAGATGGTTGAGGAGTTGTTGTAGGTCCCTAATTAAGAGGGAGCTTGAAAATAAGTTTCTTCCTTGGAAGAAACTTTGAAATTCCTAAGCCAAGAGGGAGCCTAGGTACATTCCTTCTGTAGGAATGAGTACATTCGATTATTGGAATTGATATGTCCTCCCTAATTGAGAGGGAAAGATAGACACATAATTATAGTCTTACCTCGGAAGATAGAATGGAGGATTTGGTAATCATCTGGCATCTAATACTCTTTGAGGATGAGATAGGGCATCCAAGATCAGAGTAGTCATGGATTGATATTCTTTGAGGACTAGCTATCCAAGATAAGAATAGTCTAAAGTAGGTCATTCTCTGTGAACACCCAAGTGAAGTATTGATCCAGGTGGATATTGGTGGTCACCAGCCTATTCCACTTGGATCCCCAACACTGTCTCTTTCAGTTTTTTCTATTTCCTTAATTGTAGCACAGTTTACTATTTTTGGCAATTTTTCAGGTCTTGAACTTCCGGAGCTGTTTTGACGCCCTACACGGTGTTTTTAGGGAAAACGGAGAGATCGAAAACATCCCAATCTAAATTACTTGTTTTTTTTTAGCCTTCTCTTTGAGATCTTCAAAACGAGGTATTATGATAGCCAAACGAAGATTGCATGCCAAAGTTAAAACCCCGGGAAGTTGATGTACCAATTTACCCAAACAGGGCCCACAATCTTGGCACTTCCTCTCCTAGGGTTAGGTTTTTGGATGTTTAGGGTTTTCCATTGTTTCTCAATAATAAATAGGCCTTTGAGCCTCATTGTAACACAATTCGGAGGCATGTAGCCGCCACATCTCTTCTTAGAGATAAGCTACCATCGCTCGAGCTAGTCTTATTTCCATTTTGTTTCTAAGCATATTTCAGTATTTGATATTAATGAAATGAAGTGATATTTCTACTGCATCTTTGTATTTATGATTATATCTGTAATTTTTGCGTTCCTATTTAAATCCGGATCAAGTATGTACCTTGAGAGAAAATGATTATGGTGTCTATGTATCATTGGTCTCGCCATCATTGTGCTCTGATCATGTGGATAGAGTTGTTAGTCAAGGCCTTGCTATGTGACAATGCTAGTTGATATAATGCTAGACAGATGGGTTACTTATCTGATTCTTCTTATGAGAAATTCTTTAGATTGAGAATGACCAAGTACCATTATGAATACCTCCCTAGTTAAGAGGGAGTGTTGAAAAGTGTAACTAGGTTCGTTCTTCATAATGACTATGATCTTTGTAAATAATGAAAAAGAAGAGACTAAAATTATTTTTGTAATGCCTTGCTCCATGGGTTTCATGAACAAGAGATTTTATTTGTTAGTGGCTCCCATTGAGAGCCTTAAGATTTATCTTTAGAGTCAAAGAGTCAATGTCATGTATGAAGAGCTCTACTTGAGCATGTATATGAGTCTATTAAAGTGTCTAGAATCCCTCTAAAGACAAGCACATTCCTCCTCTTCAAGTTGGCCTCCAAAATGAATGAAAGAACTCATGTTGGATCACCCTATGAAGACACACCTATTTGTTTTTATAGGTCGGCTTATTTATGGACATACTATTATATATATGAGTGTAGGGTCTCCACTTTTCCACAGAGACTTTTAGACATCTCTATGAAGTTTTCAGATGGGTAGAACATAAGATGAGTTCAGACTCCAGTACAGAGATAAGCTCGGATGATGCAGACAATGGGGATGTGTTTAAAGGGTGACCAAATTAAAGAGAAGCTCGGATCTCTCCCAGAATTTGGATCACAAAACACAATACAAGTTAGATGTATCTCTGAAATTCGTGGGTATGATTACAATGACATGAAGTTCGGATCTCTATCTTGGTGCTAAGAATAAGTCTCTTATCAGTAGTATAATGAAGCTACTTGAAATTTGGTGTTATCTTTGATGACATGACAGTGAGATTCAGTGCTACTACAATGATCACAGTTTGGTGACATGACAGTGATAAGCTTCTGTGGTGACAATGACGTGAAAGTTCATTGCTATAATAGGAGATGATCTCAACCTATGTTAATGCTATGTATCGAAGAAGGTCGAAGTGGAAAAGGAGTCAAGAAGAAGGTTGATTGTCAAGAGAGCTTGTGTCTTGGTTTGGGAGTGCCTAATAGGTAAAGGGTCTTGGTCTTGGTATTTGTCAATTGGAATCTCTATAAGAAGAATTTGTGCGGGTTTTCCTCTCAAAGAGTGAGAGGTTTTGGCCTTGGCTCATAGCCTACATGTTGTGTCTCTTGTCTATTTATGTTTGTGCATTGGTAGCTATTTGATGAAGAAGAGCACTAATAACTTAAGCAAAGAGAAGATCCTAATCTAATAAAGTAAAAGATACTCACAAACAGTTACTAATAAAGAGAAATCACCTAAATTATGATGTCTTTTATTTCTCAACACCCACAAATAACATGAGAACAATCTACACCATCGTTAGGAATTATTGCCCAAGAATGACATCAAAGTCATCCATCTATAATATTATGAAGTCAACAAGGCCCTTACACTTATCCAAACAAATGTAATTTGTGGATGTTAGCCTAGTGACTACATTAGCCCTAAAATTCACTGTGTTAATTGAACCATCACACAATCTAACTCTAAGGTTGAGTTCACTTGCCAACCCCTTCCACAAGAAGTTGTGCAAGGTACCAAGATCTGTATTGTATGTCTCAATTATGTTGATCAGGATTCAAACATGCATTTTCTATTAAAATTAAATTAAAATGATATAGTTCACATAAGAGGTATTGGTCATGCTAAGAAGTAGTGGAAAAGGCTTTCAGATACCTATCTTCAGTAATTTTTCTACCATCATCCCCTACTATAATTTGTTGGATTCGAACTTTCACCCATCTTTCCTGCAAAAATACTTCATACAGTCTAGATCGTGGTATATACGGTATTCCTTGTAATATAACAAACTTGTTGGAGATGATGTTGACACTCAGTTAATTGATCCTTATAGTTTTTAATTCTATTTTCCCACTTTTTCTCGTGAATGAGATACATCTGAAACCCATTTTTTTTCATTTTTGGATAACATATTGATGATCTTCCTTGTTGATGATGTCAAGGTCAAAGAGCTCTTCCTTGTTCCTCCAATTGGGAAGTTTAGGTTTGAGTTGAAAGAAAGCATAAGTATTTGTCATCACATCATCTAGAATTGCATTAATGAACTTATCAACAAAAATAATGATGTTGTCGGCTTTAGAAGTGGAAAAATCCTTTGCGTTGGGGTGTTCTTCATGGTTTTTCCCTAAAAAGATCTCTTCAAGCTTATCATGAGAAGTCTTACCCTCATAATCATCCATATATCCATAATTTTGGTTCCTACCAAAGTCATAGGTATCATCATCAAACATTCTATCATTGGATTTAGGTTCCTCCTTTTTGGATGGCATTTTTCTCGTAACATTTTTTTTCCAATTCAGAGGCTTGTTGCCTGGTTTCCATAAGTTGTTTCTCAAGTTTCATATTCTTTATTTTGAGATGTTTTGTGATTCTAACCAACTTGAGATAAGCAAGTTTCTGATATAACCTAGACTTAGGTAAGGGGCAAGTCTTACCTTGTTGAATTTTGAAGGATGATCCATTAAGACATTTTCTTTGTACACGTCCTTAAGCTAGGGGTTCTGGAGTCTCCAATACCTCCTCATCTTTTCTATCAGATATTGTGATCCACATATCATGATATTGGCTCGACCCTATCCAGTAGACTAATCAAATGGTGACATTTTCTTATATTTATATACCTTATCTTTTGGATACATTATCATTCCAATAAAAACTTTAATTTTCCCTTTTTTCAACACCAAAATCCGCTGCTAAGTGAGGCATTGGTATCAAGGGAGGTTGACCCTAAATCTTTGGCTTGTCTCATTGAGTTGACATACATGAAAGGTAATACCCTTGCCTTAGGTTTTCTAGCTATAACGCTTGATAACACAAAGGTTCCCCATTGCCACCCATTCCCATCCACACACTCGTAATTTACTTACCACAAGGATTTTAATAAGCCCATGGTGGTAAAGGCATGCTTGTGCTTCTTGTATGGTCATCATTTTTATAATATCTTCTTTAAATAATATGTGAGATTGATGGGTTACTTCCCCTTTAGATGCAAGAATAGTTGTATATGGTAGTAATAAAAGTGGCTACATCAACGCCCACATGTAATGAATTTTTTAATATAGTATACTACCTTATCTTATGAAAATGTTAACATAGTCTTGGTGACACCTTTACGGAAGCTCTTTACTTTCTCTAGGTGCTAGAGAAATAGGTCCAACTATGCTTTGAAATCTTCACCTTCTTAGACCATCATTCCCCAACTCTAGGCAAGCTTGTTGCCCTAGTTATCGAAGATTCTATTACATCAAACCGGAGGACTCTAATCCCAGCCTAGACCCATCAAAAGAGTGGATGAAATCTAGAGTAAGCTACGGATCACCACTTTTAAACTATCGGAATAAGTAAAACCACCCAACGTGAGCAAACAAAATAGATATTTTGGAATTAACCAGTGGAGTATCAATTTTTTCAAGATCTTGGCGATTGACATCCCCCCATACTACATATAAAGACAATGTATTTTTTATTTGTACTGCTTGGATTTTAAAACACAAAGAAAATGTTGCAATACTTATGTTGGAACAAATCCTTTTTTGTTGCGCAACCCAAGCAATTGTAGTATCTAATAAAATGTAACTTCAGAAGCTATTAATTGTCACTTACCTGTGGATTCGTGCACTGATAATGGTATTGTGTCATAATGATGTTCTTGAATTATGATTATATCTAGAACCTTTTCAGTAATGATACTACAGGATGATGTTACAAGAGTACATGTAATTTCCACTCTATACACAATTATACCCCAAGCAAGTCTTCAAAATGAAACTATTTTATATTATCATAGAGTTGAGGGATCATACCACTAATAGTGGTGATGTATTTCAATCAATTTGTATTGAAAATTATCATATAGCTTAATACTTGACTTTAAAAATGAAGCTTTGTAAATTATTACCACTTATGCCTCTTGTCATTAGGTGTGATTCGTTGCTACCATAGTTGTAGCTTGACTTTATCCTTTTGATAACTGGCAATTTTTTTATTGTGACTAATTGAGAATGTTATTTCAATGTATAAATCGAGGAATGCTCCTCCTATTGTGTTGGAAAAATTACATGGTTTGGCACTCTAATGTCTACCTTGGAGAAGTGTTTTTTATCCAATTCATGGGAACAATTACACAGTGACTTCAATATCATTTCATTCTTGTCTGAAATCCTTAGTTGATGAATGCAATTAGAAAATGAAATGAGCATTTGACTACTTTGAATCCCTTTATAATGAACTCATACATTTGTGGAATATGGACATTTACAACATAATGTTTTTTGTAATGTGAATGGTTTGAATTTTGGGGTTATAAAATAATGATGGTGATAGTGAGTGTTCTGCTATAGGTCAATAGTTTCAATATGCAAGATAATAATAGTGGAGGAGAGAAACATCAATTTAAGGCTTTGCATCACAATATTTGTGGTTCATAAGTTATAATGGTTATGGGGAGGAGGTATCATTATGTAACATCATTTAACTCAAATAAATTGTGAACTAGTCTAACTACTTACCTTTATAGAAAGATCAAAATGTATTTAATTGTTACCTTCATTGTTACTGAGTTTGAATGAATTTTTTTTTCCCTATCCTTGATCCTTTCTTCCCTTGAAAAAGAAACAAGCTACTTCTAGTATAAGGCCTATTTCTTGGAATCAATAATTATTGCAACAAGTAAAGTATTATGTCATCCTTGGAAACAACACCACTACAACTAAGAAGAATCAAGGAAACTTCAATCTTAGAAAAAAAATAGAGTACTCTACCACTCTTAAATATTCCTGCAAGTAACAACCAATATGATCACATCATGGCTATGTATTCCTTTTGTTAGAATATGTTCTTCGAACTATAACCTCCTGATGAAATAGATTTCTTGTGATCTTCTTCAAAAACTTGACATAGGGTAGCTAGGCATAGGTATGGAGATTCCCTTAGATGTGGTTTGATGTTATCAATTTTGTAACTTTATGAACCAATCAAGTGGCCATGTCTAGACAATATGAAGTTACTAGAATTAGTTCCTAGTATTATGATAATGTAATGAAACCATGAAGTTAGGCTATTAGGTAGGAGGCAAGAAAATGCAGTGAGAATGGTTGGGTTTTTCTTATAATAGAAAGGGTATCCCATACTTATGAACACAACTATCTAGGGTAGAAATTTATATATATATATATTATATATATATATATATATATTATTATATATATATTTATATATTATATATATATATATATATATAGATATATTACATTATGTAATATGTATGTTGTATGTAGTATGTATGTATGTATGCTAATATTATGTAGTATGTATGTATTTATTCTCTCTCTTTGCTTTTTTTAACAAGATTTTCCTGGCCAAAAAGAATGGTTTCAAGCAAATGCTGAAAATTGTGCCTTATGGAGTTTTCACAACTATGGTTATTTATCCAAGAGACCTCAACCAATATTCTTATTATTATTATTATATAATTATATTATATTCAAGGTCATTTTTTAATTGTAGAATCAAATGGAGGGAGTAATATTTGGTGGGGTTCACACTTGACTCACAACCTCTAAATCAACTTATTTTATCACATCTTGAATGAACTCCTCTTTGATATTGGCTTTCAATACAACCACAATCTATGGTCATTCACCAAGAGTGGGGTTCCATTGTCATAAATAGTGAGGAGCTTCCATTATCATAGATGGTATCGATATCATATGCTTCCAACCATCTAGTGTAAAATTTGCCCTTAAATTCCTTGATGTGGAGTCGAATAGTAGGGCCAAATCACCTTCCTTTAAACTACTTTTTCTTGATAAATCCATCGTGCCACTTGGCTCTTTTTTAATGAGGGATGTATGTTGGATACCATCTTGATGAATCTCATCAATCTCATTAATTTGATATAGCTTCTAGTGTTGAGACTCTGAAAGGCCTAACCCTACTTGCATTGTGGTTCTAAAGGTCTTAATTTCAAATTATATCAAGAGAACCACATGTTTTCCATATACCGCCAGCTTGTATGGAGTGAATCATGTAGTATTCCTATGAGTAGTGTGATAAGCCCAAAGTGCCTCAAGAAGTCTATTTTCCCAATCCTTATGGTGTTGTTGGATGGTATTTGTCAAAATGGTTTCTAGCACTTGTTTGTTGCTCCTGTTTGACCATTATCTTAAGGATGATATGGGGTGGTCATATGATGTTTGATTTTGAATTGTTTCACGATATTCTAAATGAGTTGAGATGTGAATTGAGATCCTTGGTCAGTAACTATCTCTCAAGGGAACCTGAAAAGGATACAAATTTCTTCATAGAGAAAAGTTGTGATTTCGTGTTTTGTTGCTTTCAAAAAGGCCTTGGCTTTGACCCATTTGGTGATGTAATTTGTGCATATGAGGATATCCACCTTTTTCTTGGTCAAAAGATTGATTGGACCTACAAAGTCAAGGTCCCATCTTTCAAATGGATTAATTAAAAATTGAGGTTGCAATAGCATTTCATTTGATTGATTTGGTCAACCCATTTGTTGGAAACTATTGCAACTGTTTGTTGGGTGTGGAGCCTGATTATCTTCATGATTCAGACATCTTGTTTTTAGCCGGGTGTATATGCAAGGAATATTGTACACTCATCCACGTGGGGGGGTGCGGGGGGGACTATCCCTTCCGACTGGGGGGTCTAGGGGCTAGCAGGCCCCCGACAGGGGTTCGAGGGCAACACCCTCGAAGCTAAAAGTAGATGAAAAATTGCCTTGTAAAATATTGTAATTTCGTAGTCAATCTAGGTCATTCATTACGCAGATGATATGATGGTAGAATTTATGTTAATTTAGGATTTTTTTCCCTAGAAGGCAACCCTCAATTTATATGATGGAATTGTATTGTGGCTGCATATTATTATTTTGAGTGAGAAGGAGAGAGGAGATTGTGTGAGAGCGAAGAGGAAATTATAGTAGATCTATTGTAGGTTGTATCTATTCATTTTTTTGGATAATATAGAAGGAAGAACTGGTTGTTTCTCCATGGACATAGCCCAAATTGGGTGAACCACATATATCTATGTCTCTCTTGTTTTATGTGTTTATGTGTTTTATTCCCACAATATTTTATGTGTTACATTGCTCTGTGATTTAATTTTCTAACACTCTTAACCTACTACTTAACATCCATATAAATGGTGGGCAAATAGTTATTTGAGGTGAAGCACTTATAGTAAGTTAATAGTGTTCTATTGTAAATATGTGGAAGGGTAGATACCAATCCCAATGCCATAATATTGGTGTAGCTAAAATCTTCTTTTCGAGGGCTTCAAAGGCCTCCTAGAAATGAACATCCCAAGAAGACTCTACATTTTTTTAAAGCAATTCGAACAATGGTGATGTTATTTTAGTAAATTCTTTTATGAATCTTCAATAATATCCCACATATCTTGAGAAACTATGAACTTCCTTTTGTGGTGATGATTATGTAAGTTTTAGAATTACTTCAATCTTAGTAAGATCTACTCTAATCCTTATAGGTGATATGTTGTGACCTAAAACAATTTCCTTGGTAAGGAGCATTTGACACTTTTCATTAGTAAGAGAAAAATCGGTTTTTCGGCACCTTAATAGAACCATTTCAAAGTTTCCAAAGGTTTCTTCAAGAGTTCCATTATATACAATGAAGTCATCCATGTATATCTCAACATAGTCATGGATCGAATTTGAGAAGATTCCAAGGACAACCCTTTGAAAAGTAGTCATGGCATTACATAATCAAAAGGGTAACACTTGATAAGCATATGTTCCCTATCGAAAGGTGGAAGTAGTGTTCTCCTGGTCTTCAAGGGAAATCTAGATTTGATTGTAGCCACTAAATCTATTGAGAAAATAGATATACTTGTTTCCCGCCAGGGCATCCATTAACGGTCAATGAATGGGAGTGGAAAATCGTCCTTGAGGGTTTCCTTGTTAAGCTCTCTATAGTTAATTCATAATCACCATTTACCATTTTTCTTGAGCATAAGTACCAATGATGGGACCCATTTTCTATCTGGGATGGGATAAATAAAATTTGCATCGAGTAGTTTTTGTAACTCCTCTTTGACAATATCCCTCAGAGCTAGACTCATTCTATGTTGGGGTTGTCTAATGGGTTTGGCATCCTCACTAATGTATATATGGTGAGTACATATGCTAGGATGAATCTCTTTCATATTAGTGAAACTCCAAGCAGATGCATTGATATGATTTTATAGTGTTTTTTATGAATTGATCTTGTTGAGGAGCTTCCGAGTTGGAGTTAATATTTAAAATGTTAACTGGATAAATTTTGATTGATGTACTTTGATTTGAAAGGGAATTAACTACTGGAGTAGCTGAATCAATTCTCTCTCCCATTTCTTCTAATGAGTAAGTCTCTTGGGGATGTGGCCCGATAATATGTCCCAAGGAGGGGTATACTAGAGTAAATTCTTGATATATTATGAAATCGTGAAGGAGATAATATTTAGTCACTCTTATGAAAATTAATGCCTAGTCCAAGTGTAGAGATATAACTAGGGTCTCTCACACCTCTAATTATCCTACATTAATAAATCAATCCGAGAACGTTTTGTTATTGTAAAGAGTAACTCAATCCGAGGCTATTCGTCCGAGTAATGCTTAGTAGTATAGTGTTCAGCAAATACAAAAGTAAACAGATGCTAAACTGTAACTAAATTATCCCAAAAGATAGAATCACACAAGACAGTTGATCAGTCAAGGGTATGGAAGCGATAACCCATCCCTCTAGAAACTGATACAAAGGAAATTAGAGCATGGACCATAGGTCTAGGAGCTAGGCAGCGTCTGCTGAGGCTCACTACAGCCTTAGACCTTCTCTCACACCAAAACAACAAAGACAAGTAAATAGAACGGTAGAAGGTAAAATGGAACAGCAGTAAATGGAACAACAGTAAATGGAACAACAATTAAAGAACTAAATCTTGCGAGTCAAAACCAATGATTCACACTCTGATATAACATTCGTTTCTCCTCAAGCAAACTGGATGGAATATACTTTATGGAACAGCACTCATTAGTGAATTATGGAACAGCAATAATCAACCATATATACACACCTCGTTAATATAGTAATCTGAGAATGAAGGATAATATAACTATGTTTCTAAACAGAGTAACATTACTTTCAAGTTCCAACAATTGTTATTTCACATGGATCCAATGACAGTAATATTCGTACCGACGCTCTGTAACATAAATAGCTGGTTAAAGACGCAATTCAACTCTGAAGAGATCCAATTATACAGTGCAGAGTCGTTACACGGAAAAATCATTAATGTATTGATCAGAACAGATCATAACATAGCATATGAAAGATGTATCATATTACTGATTAATAAAGATAAGCAAACCACGCATAAATCATAGTATAATGATACAAAAGCAAGTGTCCTTTAGAGCCAGGCCCTTAGCTGCCAATGGTACACCACCTTAGGTCACTCCAGACACAGAGACGAAATAAACACCAAGTCTTTTATATTAATGCATCAACAAATGTATAATAAACCAGATCTCAGTGAAACTCAATGATCAAAGTTTTGTCTGAAAACGAAAATTACAAAAGCAGTAGTCCCCTTGCTTAATGACGTTGTTCCTTTATATAAGAGTAACGGCTGAGATATCTATATAACAAAAATAAGTAAAACAACGATCCCTCAGGATCGAAGATCCTGAGGGATTCGCCAATCGGTTAATCCTTTACTTTTCTTTCTTGCATTCGCCGACTCTGTATCCCTCCTTCCTTTCCTTGGTTATTCAGCTCTGATTTACTCGATTCTTTTCGCATCCGGTTCCCCTCTGGAGGGGCAACAGTTGTTCTTCCTCTGTTTTTCTCTTTTGGACGGCAACTCCTTGCTTCCACTTCTCCCTGCATAGAAAAATGACAATTATTAGTGATTGAGCTTCCCTTGTTAATTCTTTCACATTTTATTAAAATCCTTTATCTCTTTTGAATTCACAATGCAGAAAAGGTTACAAATATTACTAAAAAGCCACTAAATTGCTTGTCAAAATCATACCTTTCAAGTGCTCCACACTTTCCTTCACTTAATGTGAAAAAAGACTTTTTGGGGTTCAGAGAAATCCATACCTTTGGAAACATTCAAATATTTGTTTCAAGTCTCTTAGATGATTACTCCGACTTTTGGACTATACTATTATATCATCTAAGTATATCACTACCGATTTATTTACCAAACCTTTGAAGGCTATATCCATGGCTCTCTGGAAAGTAGCAATAGCGTTGAGCAACCAAATGGCATCTTCTGATAAGCATAAGTTTCCCATTTTTTCCTGAATTTAGTTTTCAGTTAGTCATCTAGATGCACTAAAATTTGGTTATAATCTTTGAATCCATCCAAGAAAGAAATTAGTTCAGACCCTACTACTAATTGCAAGATCTGCTCCATAGGAGGTAATGGGAAATTGTCCTTTTGGCAAGCTTTATTGTGGTTGCGGAAATCTATACATATTCGAATATCACCATTCTTCTTCCTGACTAGGACAAGATTAGAAACCCATTGGGAGTGCCTGACAAGAAAAATAATTTTGGCTTTCAACAGTTTATTCAACTCAACTTTAATTTGACTTCTAAATTAGGATGGATTTTCCTCAATTTCTACTAAATAAGTCTTTCATTAGATATCATAGGAATAGTGTGTTGGCTAATAGAGGTGTCGTATGTTTTGAGATCTTCATGGTTCCATGCAAATATACTCTTATATCATTTCAAAAAACTTATAGAAGCTGCTTTTTCATCTGACGTAAGACCTAGACCTAAGTTAATGTTTTAAGGTTTTAAATCAATCCCAAGATTGATCAATTCAAACCTCAGATTTGAACTCTTGAATTTTGAATTAGTAGATCATTTAAATATGTCTTTGAGGTCATATAAATCTTCCAACCTAACTACAGACTTTGGTATAGCATTAATGACCATTTCTTGTTTAAGTTGGTTATCATGCTAGTCTTCATCAACTATCTAGTTGTCGTATGAGCCTTCTGAGGTTAGGAATCTTATGATATCTGGATCGTTATTGAAGACTCTCCAGTTGGTGATATTATCAGGGATGGAGGGCCTAAAGGTTAATTCGATGGAGAATCGATTTGGG
This sequence comes from Pinus taeda, assembly GCA_000404065.3. NCBI lineage: Eukaryota > Viridiplantae > Streptophyta > Pinopsida > Pinales > Pinaceae > Pinus > Pinus taeda. The sequence continues at coordinate 93,359 of APFE031222477.1, forward strand.
CTATAATCTTCTGAAGGGATAATCTTGGAAGCAACATTAGCTAGAAGATCGGCACTAGCATTCTGGAGTTTTGGGATAGGGGAGATATTAAATGTAGTATAGTGGAGAGTCATATTTTGAACTAACGATTGATAATGTTTCAAGTGTCTTGATAAACAATGTATAGTGTTTCTTACCTGTTTTATGACAATTTCTAAATCCCCGAACACTTGGAGGTGTTTTACGTTAAGGCCAATTGCCTTATATAGACCTTGAACTAGTGCCTCATATTCAGCAGTATTGTTGGTGCAATCAAATTCAAGTATGCATGCTAGCATAGTTTTCTCCCCCTTTGGGCTAACTAACATGCACCTGTTCTTGCTCCATCATTGGATTTAGATCCATAAAAAAATAATTTCCAAAATACAGATTTAACTATAGGTTTATCTACAAAATTTACACATTTAGAAGTGTGTGTTTGAGAAAAAACTTCAATTTGAGAGACAACAAAGTTTTCTAAGAAAGGTGAAGTATAAGCATTGAAATTTCCTAGAAATGATTCTACAAAATAACTTCTAATGATATTGTTCCTATATGCAATTGGTTCATTTTCTCCTTCTAATTATGTCACTATGAAATTCTGATGTTTCTTGCAATCAACCCTTATTTGATTTGGTTTACCGTTATAGGGAAGCCATAGGTGAGACCAGTAAGTTGCAAAATAACCATGAAATTTTTCTAACCATTCTCTACTAAGGATTAAACCATAGAACTCAAGAATGTCAGCTACAAGTATGTCGATGAATTGGAAAACTTTGGGGTTTGATGAAAGTTTGATGGTTACTTGATTAAGTTCCCTGATGACTTCAACTTGAGAGCAATCTAACTAAACTATTCATACAACAGATTTTTGAGGCTAAACATCCAACTTCTTAGAAATTGTTCTGGGAAATATGTTAGATGAAGCTTCGGAATCAACCAGAGAGTTGGGTATGTTTTTCTTAAAGACTTTGAAAGTAAGAAGAAAAGGCAGAGTGTGTGATTTTGATCTTCCTCCAATTAAAGTTATATCAGTTGGATCTATTTTATTCAAAGGAGCTCTAGGGGTCTTCCCATTTTTTGGGAAGTTGGAGAGATTACGGCTGTAGGAAGTGGTGCAGTAGGTACTACATTAAGTTCTTTCAGAAGTAACTTATGTTGATGTTTCAATTTTCTAAGCTCATAAAATGTAATGTTTGCCCTAGTTTTCTTCATATCATCGATAATGTTATATTCCATTTCATTAGAAACTATCAAAGTTTTAGATTAAGGAGAAGGATCCAATTGAGTAGGTGTTGTCTGAGTGGGTTTCGGTATAGATTTATTACCTATTGCTTTATCCCTAGGAGGTTGCATTGAAGCCTTCTATTTCACATTTGTTTGTGACATCTCAATAGGATTTTTACTTCAGGTAGCTATAGTTAACACTTCTTGAGTTTCTTTATCAGGAAGTATAAAATCCCACATCCCCTGTAACTATGCTACTTCTGCCTTGTCCATTTGTTCTTCACTAGGTGAAACTTCATCCTCATCTGACTCGACATTTGTTATGGCATTTGGAGGTTCAGGATTAGCAGGGGAATTCCTTTTAAATGGTCTGAAAGGTTTTTTAGAGGAAGTCTCTTCTACCTATTTCTTAATATCAACCATTTCATTAGACATGGTTTTGAGGACTTTCTGTAATCCTTCAAGATCAAAAGGATCTCTCGGTGATTTCTTCTTAGAGTCATCTTTGAAGGTTACTTTCTTAGATATTTGTTCTTCTAATGTGTTTCTATTCTCAATAGCTAGGATGCGTTTTTCTATAGCTATTGCCTCTTTCATATTTTCTACCAAGGTTGGTTTGGCAGCTCTATCAACAAGGATAGTTGTGTTTGATGGTAGATCAGAGATGTACCATTAATTTTGGACCTCATCACTAGGCCTATATTCCACTGCTATTTTATTCAATAGTTTATTGAAGCAGGAGTTGAAGTCCTTGATAGGTTCTCTTGGCTCAACCTTTAAATTGGAGAGATCATTAATTAAGGTAGTTGTAGATATATCATCTCCAAACTTTGTTAAAAATTGCTCTTGAAAAGCATCCCAATTGTTAATAGAGCCTAATGGTAATGAAAAGTACCATGATCCTGCTGCTCCTTGCAAATTATATGGGAACAGTCTTACAAATATATCTTCCTCCTCTACTTGATTCAAGTTAATAGACAACATAAAATTATTTATATGTTCCTCAGCCAATAGGCCATAATTAGGATTGAATTTGGGCAGCCATTTTTCTGGATGTGCTTGTAATTGATGTAAAGGAGTAGCGATCCTAACATCCCTTCGGTTTGTCCATGGCCTTGGAGGGTTTTTCGGGGGATTCTTTGTCATTGTTGGTATGTGGGTAGGGGAAAGTGTCGCAGTAGGGTTTGAAGGTGATTGAGTAAAGGAATATATAGCTCCTGTACTTGTTTGAATCATGATCTAGAGTGGTGATATGGATTATTGATCTTGTGAGGGTATAGATGAGATGGATGAAGGTGATGATAAAACCTCATTGTGACATTCAAATGGTGTCTTCTTAGCTTTCTTTTAGCTTGGAAAAAGAAATTTGAACAAAGGTATTCCAAACATTTCACTCAGTGCTCTAGTTAATGACCAAGATTGAGTGATCTTAGAAGTAAAACTATCCTGGGATATCTCAGATCCTTCTTGTGATAGCGAAATTCCCTGTAATTTGTGAATCAAATATTGAACTTCAAGGGCCTCGGTAAGAGAATAAATCTCTAGATCGATTGGTTTTTCAACAATGGGTTGTATAATGTCCCGTGCAACTTCTCATTTAGGGTCAGGGGACTTAGAAGACTTTCAAGAAGTTGGAGAAGAGGGTGAGATAGTTTTATACTTAGAATGGCCTGTTAATTTAGATTTACTTACCATTCATAGTTCAAGCCCTCCTCCTAGTGCCAAAATGTTGAAGCCTCAAAAATCATTGGCTCAACATGGGGGAAAACCACTTGGTTGGGACCTTAAAGCAGCTCCTTTTCCATTTGTAATAATGGCTCCGACTGGGTATAATGGGACCAGTTTCCCAATATGTTTAATGTTTGTGTGAAATGGGGTGATGTGTAATGTGTTTGAAATAGCGCTTTAAGCTAATGTTAATCTAGTCTAAACTAATCAATCACAAATGCATTTAACTTTTAATTTCTAAAGCTATCTAATCATAATATACCCAGGATAAACATGATGTATGCGATCTACAATAATTTCTAAAAGCGATTTGTAATAAAGATCATTCAATTACAATTAGAAGTGAATTTATTTTAACAATAATCTTTTCGTATAAAATGTTAGCCAAAACTATTGTGAGAAATATATCACATAAAGAGTTATTAATATATTCAACATAAAATAAAGATCATCACCATACAAAAGTGCAATATTGATAATCAAAATTCATACTTTCATACATAAATAATTCGAAAGGAAAAGATTGCTTAATACATAAGTAGAAAGGATTACGAGATAAAAGTACCATTTATAATATGTCCTACTCATGTGTTTCAGCAATATTGATCTATCTTCAATCCATTCAACATCATCCAAGTGTACAAAAGTGTAATTTCAGTAGAAGATGCTAAGTCAGATAAAAATAAATCTTGTTCCATATATTTTACCAAAAATTTCTAGAAGGGAAAAAAGTGCATGTTTTGAAGAGAGTTTCTGATGATATTTTGGACCCCTCTATAAATGCATTAGAGGGGTTTAAATACTAAAACTATAAGGCTAAAGATAGATTATTACAAAAATAGTTGAGGAGGTTTAAACGAATTGCCTCAATTTATGCAAAAATAAAATCAAAATTAAAATAAACAGGGTGACTAACTGTTAGTGTGAGTATATGCATACTTCCATCAGGGATCAAATCTTCTCTTTTCATTTTCATTTTAGGTGTCTCATACTGAATTTTTGATCATTTCACTAGGTCATGCCAAAATCATCCATTAATGGTTGTCTTCTTCTCAGAAAATCAAATTTTTCCTCATGACGTACATTTGTTGATGCATCTCCATGTTGCATTTAGTTATGGTTTCAGTTATGTTGCATTCAGTTATGGTTTCAGTTATGTTATTTTTAGAGTCAAGGAAGTCATGTTTCCATTAGGTCTTAGGGTTCATTTCCAAGGTCAAAAGCATAGTTTCAGTGTAAATAAAGGGCAGCAAAGGTATGAGGAAGACCAATAAACAAAGAGTGATTAGTAGCGAGTCATGGTTATTGTACAAAGTTCTTATTTCACTGATGTAATTTTCATCTCAAAAACATGTTTTTGAGATGAAAACAGAGTATTTTAGTTTGTTCATATTTTTTATGTAATTCAAGTCATTTTATGTAATAATTGTTCCCATAATATGCCCAATCATTTCTCATTGTTGCAATAAATGAGCCATTGAAGAAATGAGCTCAATCAAAGCATCATCCACCTAAAAAGAGATAAATAAAGAGAAGCACTAGACAACGATTTGAAAACAAAATAAAAACTTCCAAACCAACATTATAAAGTGGGTTTCTCTAAGAAAAAATCAAACTCATGCTCTATATAAGATTTCAGAGGCATATTTCAAACTTCATTTGTTCTTTTGCACCCTAATCTCTCCTTGGCAAAGAGGAAATTGAGTGAAGGTTTGAAAAAATTAGGAAGACGTTGTGTGTTTCACTTGGACGCTACGTGTTGGGTAGATTCGTTGCGTGCTTGTACAATGAAGGGCACATTTTCCCAACCGAGCCAGATAAAATTTCAACAGTGTTGCACGCCTGTGCGCTGAAGGGTGCGTTTGCTGATGATGTTGCGCGCTAGAACTTGGTGTTGTGTGTTCAGCCAAAGGAGCTTGGAAAACCCTAGGAGAGACAAAAGATCACTTTCCTTCATTTTCTCAAGCCACAAAAGCTTCAATTACCTGCATACAACAAGTAAGTGGCCCAATATCGTTTTTTCTACATCAATTAAGCAAATTGGCACCCTAAATTTTGAAACCCTAGCAAAGCTCTCTTGTATGTTTCCAAAATAACCTATTTGATCAGAGTTACATCACTTCATAGACTTTTTCACCTTCCAATCATCCTAACTGTATTTCACTCCACCTCCTCACTGTTTCATTCACCTTGACATATATATTAATCCCTTAAGTTTTCACCTAAAAACCATGGCAGAAGATAGTAGTTCAGAAGAAGGGGAAAGACAGCCAAGGAGGCCAATCAAGAAAGGAGGGATAGTTATCATATTTTTGATGCTATAGAACTTATGGCATCACCACTTGTAGTATCATGTTTCAAGTACATGGATTGTTTTGAATTTTTCCAAAGGGTTGAAAGGGTGAATTTTCATTAGCAGTTCACCAAGCAGTTCATCCTCAATTCACAAAACAACCAGGTCATTTATGCATGGTGACATTCACTATATCTCCTACCATCATGTCATAGGCCACTGGAATTCCAAAAGCAGGAGTGAAATGGTTCAAGCAAAGAAATCTGCATCACAGTTTTTATGAGCCATATCTTAAGACAAGGTTCAAAAATGATAAGAAAAGAATTTTCCCGTTCTATTATCTTTTGGACAAGTATGTGCCATTAATGAAGATCATCATGAGGTATTTCACATGTGAGGGTAGGTTTTCCAGACTATACTCATATCATATCAGGCTTCTCATGCACTTTACCAGGGTAAGAGTGCTTAGTTTTCCATATGACCTTTTTAGAAGTATTGACAAGATGACATATATTGCTAAGAAAAGGGATCCAACTCATCATATGCATAGTATTTTCCATCATTCTCTTATCAAAATGATAGTTGCTTGGGAGACCTTCATAACTAATGAAATATTCAATGAACCACCTACTCAGCCAGCTCCCCGCATTCCTCCATTATCCTCCACTCATCCATCTACTTCTTCTCATTCACGACAGATTACTTATCACTCATCCTCAATAGATCATGCTTCACCAGACACCTCCACACCATCTACATCACCATTTCATGTAGCCATTCATTCACCCAATGGAGACGATGACAGTGATGAGGAACATGATGAGCATGATGGAAGTGAGAGACATGATGTACACACTAAGCATGGTCAGAGTAGTATACCATAGAGGAACAGTTTGCAGCCATTTTCTTTCACCTATCAGAGGGGAAATAGGTAGGTGTTTACCCCACAAAAAGTGGGAGGGGCTTTGCCTTCATAATCAACATTACAGGTTAAAGTAAAAGATAAAATGGTAGAGGAAACAAAGGTTAGACAACAGCATGAAGAACATGGCATTGAAAAGGAGTTTATCCTTGTGGAAACTAGTGATGAGGAGGGAAACAAATCTTCCCAAGCTTCCTTAAGAGAAAAGGATGCCAAAATCATGGAGCTTAAGGTTAGTTTATGAAGAGTCCAATATGTTATCTCATTTTATGAGCAAGAGAACAAGCAGCTAGAGGTTAAGGAGGAGTTGATGCAAACCAAGTACATGAAGGCAAAGAGGGAGGTTGAGAAATCCAAGTTTCAGCTTGATGAGGCTTATGGAGATTATGGAGAGCTAGATGATGAATAGGGACAAAGAAGATGGCCAAGAACAAGAGGATTAGAAAAATCCTTAGAGATTGAAAGACAAAAAGTGGCAGAATTAGAGGAGCAGCTCACTCTAGATGAGCAATTGGTTAAGGACATAGCTAAGAATAGAGAGTCTTGGCTTGAGAAAGTGAACACACATTTGGAGACTCTCTTGGACAAAGAAAATAGGGATGTTTTGTTACAAAGGAAGATGGCCAAGTATAATGCAAGGAGAAACCAAGTGACAAGGAGTAAGCTCAAAAGCGCTCATGAGAAAATTGACAAATTGACCAAGCAAGGGGAGAAGAGGAGACTTGACATACTTATTGAGGCATCCCTACATGCCTATAACCTTTGATCAGTCATAAAAACATACTTTTGGGCATGTTGGACCATTTTTGAGCTTTAAGGAAGTTTTTGTGTTTTCCAGTTCAGTTTTTGCACTGTCATGGAAGAAAAATGTGCAATGCCTTGGGCACAACACTCTTTTTTGAGGCATCTAATCAGCAGAAGTGTTTCAGGGAAAAATAGTGTCTTGTCAAATGACTAGCCCTCTAGGTTTGGCAGCTACCCTAGAAACAACAGTGTAAAGCAATTCAATGATTTCTTCTATGTGTAATAGATAAGAGAAAGATAATGAAACCAACCTGAAACTTCTGCTTAATCCCTTGATTGATCTCTCTCCTCCTTGACAGAGCTTGTAACTCCTCCTTGTACTTAACCTACTTGGAGAGTACCTGCTCAAGTACAAAAACATAGAACCATCAAAGCATCATGATCTATTACAGCATAAACATTACAGAATCATATATATAATGGACAAATGATAACATTCACAATTGCATAATCATATGGAAGAAAACTTGAAGAACTTCATTAATAGAAGGGAGAATTACAATCCAATTGTCTGATACAGCATCATCCTCCCAACATCAATCCCTCTTCACCTCATGAAATAGCAAGATCACACCAACAATACAATGCTCTTTCCTCAATTAAAAACTACTAGCACTTCCTTGCAATTCACAATATTCCAGCCTCTGGATCTCTTAGATGAGGGATCCATTTATAGATGTGTTCAAGGGTGTGAGTCATCTATGGGGTTTGATTAGTGTCATTCCACTTGTTACAATTGGTTCCACTTAGATATTTCTTGGATCTATTACTCATCGCTAGGCGAGTTCAGAGAGGCAAGTGGCATATGAGAAGTTTCTAAAAGATTCCATGAGAAACCACCTAGAAAACTGTCTCGGACATTTGTCCATCCTTGCCCATCACATCCTATAGAAGGCTCAATTAGATTTGCACCGAACCCTAGCAGTGTACCACTCAGTATGCATCACACCTTGCATGTGGAGACGTCAGTATGGTTCAGTTTAGGCCATTTCTAGATGGTTTATTAGGTGGAACTTTTGGGGAATGATGTAATTAGATGACTATGTTCTTTTAGGGTATGAAACAAATATTTTAGGGGTTGAAGAGCCCTAGTTTATCAACATATAAGTTTGGGGTTGATGTGCCCAAATATGTCTATAAATGTTGCCCCCTAAAGAATCACGTCATAAATATTGATGTTAGGTGAAATGATTTATCATGAGGATCTGAGGTTTCGAACTGGAAGGTACCCTGCATAAGTTACAATAAAATACATCATCATAATATAATTTTCATGATGTAGATAAGGGATGCATTCCCATGCTCAACTTTATAAAATCATTTCATGTACATAGATCAGATAGTCGTCTGTAGACGCAGACTGGTGATTCTCCAGATGTAGAGTCATCATCCATGGTTCAGATGATCATTTGTGCAGTGTCTTTGTACATTTGATGTTTTTATATCCATGAATATATCGCAGCCCGGATGGATAAAACTAGATCTGGGGTCTTGAAACTCATTCAATCTTCGCCTGGTGTACAAGTCAATCCATGTGAAGAGATGTTCTGAAGTCAAACACGGAAAGACATCGCCTGATTACCAGCCAATGATGTGGGTTGTTAACGGATGTGAGAGGAATCACCGATAATGATAATGACCCTCAAGGTACTACAATACAATTCACGTGGTGTAAATATATTATTCGATGTTGAACACCATGCAAAATCTCACGGTCGAAGGCCATTGATGTCAACCTATCGTCGGAAGTGAGAAACTTGCCATTGATGTGTGCAAGCTTCAAAGCACTTAAAGGGGTGTTTCTAAGTCAACTTCTTAGATAATGAGCTGATGTCGACAAGAAGTGACTCGTTGTAGGAGGGCCTTGATGTATCCCACAACTATGACATGAAACGAAGCAAATGATTTCTGGAGGTGAAAATGAACTGACGACACAAGGTTCAAAAATGGCGGTCATGAAAAAATGAAGGTTGGAGATGTTGCAGTGGATGAGACATTAACTAGATGGTGGTTTCTCAACTGAATGACTTCTCTTGAACATGTTGGTGACACTGAGATGAATTGGTAGCGTTAACCCCAAAATATGGATGGTATGAAAGACCAATGGTGAGATGACTGGTGAATGGAATAACCCAACGCAACTCAATAATGGTGATGGAGTGAAAGTGTCATGTTCAAGAGTGACCTGCTACCATAAATTCTTCAACTTCCTTCCCTTTTTTCCCAGTCATTTCTGACTAGTACATCTTTATTTTTGTCAAGCTAGAGGATGATAACATATGCTTGTTCTACAATCTTCCCTTCGGGCAAACATGTCGCTATGTTTTAACGTGTCTAGAAATAGTGAAACTTAGTCTCGTCTAGAATGGACAAGTTTTTTGCTATTGTTTTAACGAGTTTAACGAAAAGGATAACTAGGTCCTTTTCATGTTTAGAGAGCTTGAAAAGGGACAAAAAGGGAACTCCATAAGTTATTTTTCATAAAATAATCCCTCAAGTTTGAAAAAGGATAAAATAATACAAAAGGGATGACTTTTCCAATCACTTTAATGAGCCAAAAAAGACAAGCACTCAACTTTTTCATAAGATAATACCTCGGGTCTGAAAAAGTATAAAATTATACAGGAGGGATGACATTTCCAATAAATTTTACGAGCTGGAAAGGCTGGTGCTCTGTTAGCCTCCTGATGCAGCAGGTTACTCGTCTTTCATGATTGACATTTTTACATGCCAAATATGTCATATTTTGCATACTGCAATGTTCCATATTTGCTACAGAGTCCAAAGAAAGATGCCATGATAATATGCTAATTCAAATACCACTATTGTGTTCCAATTTTGAGGTACTAATCCATCTTTAAAGATTTCTTTAGTTAGAAGGAGGTCTGAACAACTTAATCTTGGTCTCCCTAGGTTTCAATTTCCCATTTTAGAATATAGAGAATGAATTATCTGTCCAAACAGCTTAATCTTGGCAGATTCTTAGATAAGTAGAGAGGAAAGGGTGCTCAAAATCCTAATCTGAGCCCTTGGAAGAAAAAATGTTAGGTGTATTAGGCTAGGTAGGTAGTCTGAGGTAGCAGAAGCCAGCTGGTGATCACTGGGGATTCTATCAAAAAAGGATCATCTCATGTGTGAATTGCCACCATGGAAATTGATTGGCAGTACAACAAGGAAGCATGACTAATTTCCCTTTCATTTCCCCAAAAATCATTAACTAACATCCCCTTAAGGACCTTGGGATCTGCCCAAGCAATCCAGCTTCACTCCATTTTTATTAAAGCCAAGTTGATAGCTAGGTTGACTTAGTGAAAAGAAGCCACATTTCTTGTGTAAAAATTAATCTTTGTACAAATCATTCAATTTCCTATGTCTAAGTTTCCATTCTCTAAACTTACCATGCACAGATCCCTTCTCATTTCTCAGAGCTCATATTAACATCTAACCCTATTATATAGCTCCCTAAATCGTGTTTCCCTACCCCTACTCTAAAAATAGACTATATAAAAAAAAAAACCCTAATAAATACTAAATATCCCACCCCCATGGCAATTATAGCCAAATAATTTAAGTCGGGAAACATTAGGTCCACTTAGGGCCCACTGTTAACCCCTCCGCATTCACTTGGGATTTATTTAACTCCTGGTTAAATAATACCATATCAACCCCCCCCCCCCCCCAACCACCCCCCCCCCGTATTCCATTTTTGGGATTTATTAATATTCAATTAATAAATAACTGAAACCCAAACTTATTAAACCTTAACCTAAAGTCTAAACCAACCCGTAGCCATGAAAATTTATCATTTAATGCACACGCTAGTCCACTAAACTTTGATCATTTCGCTCTCCCATCCATTGTTGAATTGGCTCTCATAGATTTGACAGTCGACATGCATATCGGGCACCCCTTCATAGCAATACAATAGCACCCGATGGCCGACGATTTCACCATCGTACACCGGGACTGTTGTCGCCATTCTATTGCATCGAGCCGCCCCTAACACATACCGCTCCTGTACCAAAAGCGGTCTGACGCAAACCACTTACCACTTTCCCCACCTGCCCCTGTCACTACATGACGTTGCCGCCCCATCACCTGCCACTGTACTGTACTTGTGCCATGTCACCTGCTGACGTCATCACCCTGCCACCGTGTAAAATGCCACGTCATCATCCACGTCAGCTGCCACATCATGTTCCCTACCCTCTACCCGACAAAAAATATGTCATGATGACATCATTCTGGGAAAATGCCAAAAAACCCCAAAAGCGCCAAAATTCTGAAAAGTTGGGTTAAGAGTCGTGAAAAGGACTATTTTTAGTGTATTTCTATTTTCACTGTGAAAACAACGTGCATGCATTTTTCCATTATTTCGTACTCCTGTAACTTCGGCTGCCTGTCAACCTGCAAATTCCACACCATGGTTCGTCTCAGTAGCTCAATTTCTACCTGTTAAGTGCCTTTGGCGTCCTCATAATAGGTATTTACCTGATTTTATACCCGAAAGCTGGTTTTTCATATTGCTCTGTTTAAAATTCCAAAAGAACCTGCATTTGGCTTTCAAGGGTACTCCCACCAATCGCTCATTGTCCTGCACTTATCATTTAAGCTGGTCATTCTCTACAAACCCACAGTCTGAGCTCATTTCCTCTCCAAAAAGGTTACTCCTCCACTCTATTCATTCATATTCACCCTTGAACTACTGAAATCTCTGAGTCATTAAGTCAAGCCACCCCAATATCCTATTTTTCACTGGTTCTAGCCTCTTTTCCTAAAAGGGAATCCTTAATTTCCTTTCCCAAATGCAAGCTTGTGCCCCTCAGGCGAAACTCGGATGCCATCCTCTCAGCATTGTGTCGAGTGTCCACAGAACCTCTAATTTCGATCCATTTCTGTAAAAACACCCAGCCGGAGTGCTGCCACTCTTCTACATACGATGAACTCTGTACTGTCAGGTCCATTTGAAATAAAAATTAGTGGTTGTAATTGCCATAGTGGCCTCAGAGCCTCAAACTCTACCTCCTGTTGCTATTTCGCCTTTATTCTAGTCAATCAAAACAATACAGGATATGGAGACTCCAGTTGCCCTAAACATTGCTCCTCTGAATACCCCACACATGGACTTAGAGTGGCTACCTCTAGCAGACAGAGACTTCTAGATCGAGGAAATGAGGGGCCTTAATTCTGACCTTCAAACTGTCTGCTAATTCAAAAACAGTTACAGAAATAACACTGATCCCCTGGGAATTTGGCAATCTAGTATGCCTGTCTACTACCTCCCACAAGTCAATGTGCTGCCCGATTTCATCCACCTCTGTCATGCACGCTATGAACCCACTCTGAGAGCAATCCTCAGCCCAGATGGGTCTGTGTTGTTTTATATCACTCTTCAATCCATCAATCAAATGTTGAATTATGAGCCTCCTCAGTCCTTGGTTCCTCTCACCCTGAAACATTTGATTGACATGAGTATAAGGATTTCTAGGGAAGAGATATTAAGAGTTAATCAGCTATTCGTGATACCAAAATATTAGAGTGATCATCCTTCACCGTATCATCAAGTTTCATTTAATGAAACATGCAAGCTCATGGTGGATATGGTTTCCTACATCTTAGGATGCAAGACAGGAGAGTTTGTAGATGAGACAGTGTTCCAGCTATTAGCAATATTTACCCCAGGGCAGCCCCCTGTTGTAATGTATGACTATGCCACATTCATAGCCAACAAAATACATGAGCAGTTCATGATGATGGACAGGTAAAGAGTTTTCAAGTACACCTCTTACATTTATCATCTGCTGCTTTACTACCACCCTGATAGTTTCAAGGTCCCTCTCATGAAACTTGACTCAGGAGGAGAGAGGAGATCTGTAATTTTTTGGACTTCAGTTTTTCATAGAGTCCACTGTTCTCCCTATACATATTGTGAATTTATTTACCTCTTTATATACCCAGCTACCTGTTTGTTAATGGAGACTCCTCCTCCCAGACTTACTACTGAAATGCAAAGAATTTTGCATCTTTCCAAAGAGTACATCATTGGGGATTGGTAATTTTACCAAAACCATACAGTAATCAGAATTTATGGGAGTGAGTTTTCCCCCTATAAGCTGCCAAGGTATGTTCCCATGAGGCTTTTTTCCTTGGAATACTTCAGACATTTCAGTTATGCAGACCTAGTTCACTTCCATGGCAAAAACAAGAAGGCACAGTTGAAAATCAGACATCAACTGGGTCCCTTTGTTTTCAACAAAGGGAAGAAGCCTGGAAGGATGCAGATAAGATGTTGAGAGAGGAAATGTTGTTAAAACAAAGCTTCTACTAGGCACCGTATGACCCCGAACACTTCATAAGCTTTAGGAGAATCAAACACAAGCTTTCAGGGTATGTGCACTAGCCAATCCCTCACATTGAGCAACATGCTAATTTACCAAAATGGGTAGAAGGTTCTTTAGATGATGAACAAATTTCTGAAGAAGAAAAATTACAGAAAGACATGAAAGAAGTTGACAAAATAATTGGCCTAGAATATGTTGCACAGGTCACCTTCATATAGCCACAACTAGTGGGAGCGATCACATCAACTGCAACTTCACCGTAGCCAGCTAAGGAAACCATATCATCAGCAGAAAAGGACACAGAAATTGAGCATTCTGAGGAACAAAGTACAATGGAGGAGCAACCTTCTCCGAATCTGGAGAAAGGCAAAGAACAAATTCCCTCAACGCAAACAAAAGCACCTAAAATTCCTGTGCTGCCAACTCCTTAACATGAGGAAAGAGGTAAGAAGAGGGACCAAGTAGAGAATACACCTACAGGTACATCAACCGACCAGCAAGGGGAGAAAAGGCAAAGGTTAAACCCCTATGCCGAAGAGGAGATCACAGAAGAAACTCTTGTAAACTTAAGAGTTGAGGGGACTTCGGGGCATCAGATCCCTCCCATTTTGGAGACATCGGCCAGCTCCTTCCAACAGGAGCACGACAGACAACTAGGTGGGGAGGTTTCATCCTCCAAACAGCAGGCACAAATAGGCTTAGACATTAAAAAGGCATTCATTGAAATCAAAGCTAGGAACGAACCAGTAAGGTTCCAGCTGTATAATCAATTGCTAAAGATGGCTCCAACAAATCAACAGAGGCTAATGGTAGCCTATGATATGGAAGCAGGGAAAATTACTTTAAGTCACTTCAGACCCACCATGCAGCAACCACAATCAACTGCAGACTGCATTAGAACCAATATGGAAGTCCTTTCCAAGGACATACATCCAATAGACCAGATTGAGCTGCATAAGCGGACAGGAGAAACGGTTTATTCTACACTAGCAGATAAGGCTTTATTGGCCCATAGATTGCAAAATTCCTTATACAATACTTCTGCCCAATTAGAGCTAGAAAAAGCCTCATCATTGGTTAAAGATAATAGAATAAAATCCCTGGAGAAAATCATAATAGAGATGGGACATGACCACAAAGACCCCAAAGGAACACAAGCCTTGATCAGGAAAAAATAAGAGGATATAGCAGCCCTCAGAAAACAAATAAGTTGTTTCCAACTCTACATCCTCAGACTACAGAAATAGCAGAACAAAAATAAAAGGAGGACGTATATACCTTTCTTATGAAAATGAATCAGAGAATACTGGATACATAGAAAGCACTAGAAGAAGATTTACAAGGGAAACAGCCTGAGTTGGCCTCACGGCCTCCTCTATTAATTCCAACGATCTTGGTTCCTCCTCCAGCAGTTACTACAACAACACCTCCACCAGCATCGACTTCAGCAGCAACCACATCAGCAACCATAGCAGCAACATCACAAGAGCCCAGTTTAGGCACGGAGGCCATGATGAAAGAGATTAAGGCCCTCAAATTACAAATGAAAAAAATGAAGGAAACTAAAGAGAAGCTAGCTAAAATTGAAGCCAACTATGATAAATCAAAGATTACATTTGCTGAGAAAACCAAGGAAGTAAAGGCCCTAGAAAATAAGATAAAGGCCTTGGAGAAATACCTCACTCTCCATACAACCTGACTGAAATCAAGACAATTTTGTGGGATAATATTGGCAAAGCTCTTGTTCATCATTGGAGAGGGTTTCAAACCATTTTTGACCAGATAGATTTGATGGTGATAGATCAGTATGAGACTCAAAAGGCCAGGGCATTATTGGCAGACAAGCCTGAGTTAGCTAATAAATTGATTCACTTTTTGAATACTCGTACTGGTGACTAGTTGATAGCTTTAAACATCCAGAACAGAACAGAGACTATTGTAAGAGTCAAGAAGGTGCTAACCATGAGTAATTTTGTCCAGACCATAGAAAGAAAGTGCCAAGAGATGCAAACAGAGGTACAGGCCTTCAGACAAAGAATGGGAGATTTACAAAGCAGAGGTTTACCCAGCCTGGTCACTAGCACCGGAAAGTTGTTAAGGCAGGAGCAATATGCATACAGGCAACATAATTATGTACAAAATTAGATCACTACCTCATCAAGCAACACAGAAGAAGCAATCCCTCCCACAGGGCACAGTTTATATAATAAACTGGAAGATCTATTTTACATTGAACATGAAATTAAACATTTCTTCCCAGTATGGCCGACTTATTATACATATACTGAAGCTGATGAAACATTATTCAAATTAAGAAAACATCATTTACCACCATAAGATTGGAGGCAAGGCTTGCTTCAGATTCTAAAGTAATTTTGATTCTCTTCATATTTTGCCTGCATAAGAAAACCTCATTATACAGCTCTACCATCAGGAAATTCAAACCAGCAACGGATGAAATTAGCGCTAAAAAGCATTCGAACCAGCGAAGCAGGTGACAGCACACCTAGAGCAGCCCATCAACACAACGGTCATCAACCGACTTTCTCAGTCCAAGAGTCAACGACAATCAAGACACC
The DNA here is from genome assembly GCA_000404065.3 of Pinus taeda. Classification (NCBI taxonomy): domain Eukaryota; kingdom Viridiplantae; phylum Streptophyta; class Pinopsida; order Pinales; family Pinaceae; genus Pinus; species Pinus taeda. Next base: position 109,271 of record APFE031222477.1, read on the forward strand.
TACAGCGGCCAATAAAATGCATTTACCTTCTCAGTTATTGTTGTGCATTTTTTCTTCATAATACTTATTGATTATGTCAGAGTAGATGGACACAGTTAAGTCCAGATATTTCCCTATGAGATATTTTGTAAAGAAATCCTATATATACTGCTAAGGCAGATGTTTTGGGGGTTGGTGGCTTTTTGGTGATGTTGGTTGTTTCGACCAGAGGGAGACTCGCACTATATTTCTGAAAGATTTCTATAATCAAAGATTTCTTACAAGCTTGGAGTTTGAACTATTGCTGTGTTTAAATGGTTAAAAAATGACTGTGAAATTCTTGTGCTGTTACATGACTCAATAAGTACTTCTTACCTCTATTTTCCATTCATGAATTACAATAAATTACATTCTAGACAGCAGAAAGAAAGATTAGTTTATAATTTGTTTAAGTACACTCTATACTCAATTTCTGCTGCTTATTCATGTTTTCATCCATCTTAGGCATAAATATGGATTCCACATGGCTCATATTTGCCCTAATTCATCATGAATGATAGTTATCCAGGAATTCTTGACTGCCCCTGGATAGAGTTCATTCGCTCTCCCTCTGTTAAGTCGACTGAGAGATTCTTGACTACCTCTCATTCCTTAGCTTTGATTCAATCTCTTTATCTTGAATATTGTGTTATGTATAGCTACCATGCTTCATATTTGTCTCGTGACCAAGAAAACGCACCAACAGTCTAATTTCATGACTCCATGCCCAATGGTTTGAAACTTTTCACCATATGCATTATTTCTCCACTTGAAGATATCCTCCCATCTAGCTTCCACCTAAACACAAAGAAAAAACCATTAAATCCAATAGCTAGCCTAAAATCATCATCAACAAAGCTAAATCAGTAAGAGAGAGCCCTCTCTGATTGCAGGTGGGCTAGAACCTGCAATCCAAAGATTGGTTTGTGGTTACCTCGGCCATATCCCTTCAGGAGCTTAGGGACAACCTGAGTGATAACATAATGGTGACTCCACTGGGGATCCCCCTCAAATAACTTCAAAAATCAAGTTGGAAAGCTCCACTGGGATAGAGTTAGGCCTCCCTGGCCCAAAATCTTCAGGAGAGTCCCAAAAGAAACAGTGTACAAGTTTCCTGGGAAAAATGCTCCTTTTCTGTGGAATTTTTCAAGTTTATTTCTGATCTTTGATGGTGGACAGAGGTCAGGCTCTTCAAAGTTAATAAATCTACCTGGCGACTCCACTTAATTTTCAATCAAGACTCCACTGGAGGAATGAACCAATTCTACAACCTAATAGTCCATGTTCCAAAGCGTTAATAGTAAGACAGGATGACCAGGTTCGTGGAAAATCTTTCATTTCATGAAGCTTTAGATGAATTCAGGCAAAGTTTATCAGAGTTTGAGCTTGATGAAGATTTTTTTAGATTGGTGTTTTTAAAAACAGCAACACGCCTGCATACTCTTTTTCTTGATTTGGTTGTTGAAAGATATGAAAATGAAATTGAACTATTGCACTCTCAAATTCAGTCATATAATTTTCGTGATCCTAATTTTTTTTTTCAAAATCTTCCTTCCCCAAATCATGAGGAAGTGGGATTACCGTCAAACTTACAGATTTGGCATAATCATGCTTTCAAGGCAAAGACTGAAGAAATAGTGACAGGGTTTATTATCGACGATGCAGCGGTTCCATCAAATCAAGAAGGCCCAGAGGAAACTATCCCACATGATATTTTTATTGATCCTATAGCAGACTACATGGAGCTTCTCCTGAACTCAAAATCTTTAACATGTTTTCTCTGTGAGGACCAAATACATCAGCAGTGGCCTTTCTATGTCCCAATTTTAATTATGGGGACACGTGACTGAAAAATTCTTTCAGCTTCATTAACACTCAATTAGCCAGTTCATTCTTCTCTACAGTTGCTTAAATGGTTGTATTGGCTGTTTCATTTCACCTAATCAACAAAGGAAGTGCTGATTAGAATAGGTAAGTAGGATTTCAATTTTCTGTTTGGATAGCAACCTTGTTGCAGTTGAAGCTCAAAGTGAAGGCCCTAAGCTCTTCAAGTCTGCTGTCATGTTCATAAATAAATTAGCCATCAAAGGGAAGGTTCAGAATACAACAACAATAGAGCATCAAGATAGTCTGACCTGCTGTTCTTGGATTTTCATGAGGAAAAGCCTTCCCCAAGTGGAGCCATTGTTAGCCTCCTGCTGCAGCAGGTTACTCATCTTTCATTATTGACATTTTTACATGCCAAATATGTCATATTTTGCATACTGCAATGTTCCATATTTGCTACAGAGGCCAAATAAAGATGCCATGAGAATATGCTAATTCAAATACCACTATTGTGTTCCAATTTTGAGTTACTAATCCATATTTGAAGAGTTTTTCAGTTACAGGGAGGTCCAAATAGCTTAATCTTTCTCTCCCTAGGTTTCAATTTCCTATTTTAGAATATAGAGAATGAATAATCTCTCCAAATAGCTCAATCTTGGCAGATTCTTAGATAAGTAGAGAGGAACGGGTACTCAAAAGCCTAATCTAAGCCACTGGAAGAAAAAACGTTAGGTGTATTAGGCTGGGTAGGTAGTCTAAGGTAGCAGAAGCCAGCTGGTGATCATTGGGGATTCTATCAAAAAAGGCTCATCTCATGTGTGAATTGGCACCATGGTAGTTGATTGGCAGTATAACAAGGAAGCATGACTAATTTCCCTTTCATTTCCCCAAAAATCATTAACTAACATCCCCCTAAGGACCTTGGGATCTGCCCAAGCAATCCAGCTTCACTCCATTTTTATTAAAGTCAAGTTGACAGCTACGTTGACTTAGTGAAAAGAAGCCACATTTCTTGTGTAAAAATTAATCTTTGCACAAATCATTCAATTTCCTATGTCTAAGTTTCCATTCTCTAAACTTACCATGCACAGATCACTTCTCATTTCTCAGAGCTCATATTAACATCTAACCCTATTATATAGCTCCCTAAATCATGTTTCCCTACCCCTACTCTAAAAAGAGACTATATAAAAAAAAGACCCAATAAATACTAAATATCCCACCCCCATGGCAATTATAGCCAAATAATTTAAGTCGGGAAACATTAGGTCCACTTGGGGCCCAATGTTAACCCCTCCGCATTCAATCGGGATTTATTTAACTCCTGGTTAAATAAATAACCATATTACACCCCC